>PVIH01003741.1:0-65531 GCA_004025045.1 Sigmodon hispidus
TATTATGTAATTTCTTGCACTGACGTTTGCCCATGGGTTCAGTGGTTCACAATTAGATGGGTCCTGGTCAGTTGTGGCACTTTGGTTTGTGTGTCTCCTGTCACCTCTCTGGTCAGGGTTCGAATCCGCCCCTCAGAGACCCCTGCAGTTGGTTTGCTCAGTTCACTCAGTTCGGGGTCGCAGTAGGGATCCTTGCAGAGACCCTCAGCAGCAGCAGGAGCTGTGGGTATGGCCAGGTGCAGAGTTCAGCTGCCCCCTGCTCCAGAGTGTGCTGGGACGCCGCAGAGGGCACCAGTCCCGGAGGTGGAACCGAAAGCAATGGGAGCTCAACTCTCCCTCCCAGGCCAGGATACAGGCGCTGAGGCCTGCCGAACCCTCCTCACCTCTGGTCAGCGTTCGAATCCGCCCCTCAGAGACCCCTGCAGTTGGTTTGCTCAGTTCACTCAGTTCGGGGTCGCAGTAGGGATCCTTGCAGATACCCTCAGCAGCAGCAGGAGCTGTGGGTGTGGCCAGGTGCAGAGTTCAGCTGCCCCCTGCTCCAGAGTGTGCTGGGACGCCGCAGAGGGCACTGGTCTCGGCGGCGGAACCGGAAGCAATCTGATGAGTAGTTTTAAATGAAGAGCTCATAAATAGATTTTATTTTGTCCTTTTTTAATTGTCCAAATTACACCCACATTATTTTTTATGGGAAAATATTAATTTTAAAATAAGGTCATAGTTATATAAGTATATGAAGATAAGTTAATATTATAGGACTATACACTTAAAGCTGGTAGGATGGCAAAATGGATTTTATGTTCATTTTTACACTATCAAAACCAAAGACCATCAGTTTACAATTCTGTTCTATGGATCCAGTCTCCCCAGGTAAAGAGACTCTCAATCAGTCTAAGTCGATTCTTGGTGTTTGAACAGTTAAGCATGCACAATTAGAATTTAGCTGTGGTGACCAGAAAGAAGGCAGTATTGATCTGTCTGTCACTTGCAATTGATTGACCTTTGAACAAGGGCAGATTGTTTATGTCTCACATAGAGTTGGAATGGCTTCTCCCCCTTTTCTGTATAATCCATTTAAAAGCTATCATTTAAGTGTTCTCCTTTTGCAAATATTAATTTTTAATCACCCATCTATGACTATATACATCATGACAATTCAAAATCCAGCATTTTGTATTGGCAAAGGTATCATGTAAAGTTAGTGACTGTATATATATATTCATTTCTGATTCTATTTAAGTAGATGTACATTCTGATATGTAAAATAAAATCTGCTGTCAATAACTGGCATCCTGCAACCTGGTAATATCATTGATAAATTTTGAAAAATAACAGAGAAAAGCAAATGCAACTTCTGGTAGATGAATAGCAGCACTCAGATCTCATTGGAGGGCTGAAGTTGCCTGAAATGATGCTTACTTTTTCTAAAGACTGGGGATATGTAGGTGTTGAAAAATGGAATTGGGTCAAAAGGAATCCAGACAGACCCATGTATACTTGGCAGTTCTTTCACACCACAAAAGTTACTAATAACCAGTATGTCTTTAGTTAGGAATAAATATGTTTGAGATCATAAATATGAGTCAGCAGAGGAGCATCAGAGATCTTAAATCTCTGGTACTCGTAAACTAATGGTAGCCAGGCTTTTACTATAATATATCTGGCCACAGAGCGCAAGAAACACTGGAGAAACATCAAAGTAAAATCCGAAGGGCGCTACATTCTGAAGTTACATTCTGTCATCTAGGAAAGGAAGAATTACACTTCTCCATGGAAAAGCTTGAAGGCAAGTCAGCATTTTCAGAATTCCACAGTATGCAGAAGTTGTCAGTCAGGAAGACAAAGAAGTGAAGTAGGGGTGAAGGAGAAATGTAAAAACGAAATAAAATAATAGAAAACAAAACAAAACCATAGTTAATATGAGGCAATGTTACATCAAATCAAGAGTTTAATAACCCAATGCCCACTCTTTCTCTCCATCTGTCATTTAATTGACCTTTAAGGGAAGTATGATTTCTTGGGGTTACCTAAAGTGTGTGGCAGAAACTTCAAAGTAGATTCCAAAATTTCTCATCCAGTCTTAGCTTCTTTTACATTCCACACTGTAATTGACTGATTTTCTTATGAGACTTAAAATTTATGGCTTTTTACATGTATCAAGTACAGTTGGCTTATGACAAATAAATTGATGCTTTCCTTTACTTACACTTTTTAACTTTTGGTTGTTCTTGTTGAAAATAGATTCTGCTCTCATTCAATACATCTTGACCAGTTTCCCACCTCCAGCTCCTTTTAGATCCCTGCCCCTTCCCCTGGATTTGCTCCTCCTTCACCTTCCTTCAGAATGAACAGTCTCAAAGAGATAATAACCAAACATGACAAAAAAATACACTAAGATAAGGTAAAACCACACTGAGTCTGAACAAGACAACCCAACTGGAGGAAATAACTGAGGTTTCTGTGTGGCCTCTCTTTATTTAATAGGAAATTTTATGATCACATGCATATAATTTCAATTCTCTCCTAGATGAGGAAAAGAAATCAGCAAAATTGGAAATACATTTATCATCAACTTTCTCTCCAATCTGAAAATCATGTGCATGAACTGCTAACAAACAGTTAATATGTGAAATCTATTGTGTCCTGCCCCCACTACACACCCACAGAGAGAGCTAAGAATACAAGAGCAGACAAAAGAGTGAAGGACACAGTGACTCCTACACTCAGAAGTCCCACAAACACTTCAAGATAAAGCTTATGCACAAAGAACAAGCTACAGACCCCTGCAGACTCTGTCCTTGCTACTTTACTCTCTGTGAGCCCATATGTGCCATGCTTATTTACTTTGGTGGGCCATGTTCTCCTGTTATCCTCCATCTTCTCTGTACTCACAGTCTTTCCTACCCATCCTTTATGGGTTTCCAGGATATCCAGGGGGAAGGACCCTGCTGGAACCTCCAACTTATACTGTTTCTCAGGCTGTGGGTCTCTGCATCCTCTCTTATCTGCTGCTGGGGATGCTCCACTCTGATGACAACTGGAGAAAGCACTGATCTATGACTATAGCAGAATATCATTAGGAATAATTTCACTGGTATATTTTTAGAACAGTTGTGTTTGATTCTACCCTTATTTTCAAAGCTTGTATGGTGATAGATGCTTGAGTATTGACAATAATGATAAAACACAAACATTCAACAGGGCTTCAGGGTTTTCTAGTTGTTTTTTATCTTCACAATATCCAATCAAAATTTTGCAATCAAATTATGGTAATGAAAATCTGATACAAAGACTTTGTATTCAAAGATTTATTCAACATCTAAAAGTTTAAGTAAACTGAAAATTTGAGAATCTAGGGCTCGAACTTGAATTGAGGTTTCTTTATGTCCTATGAAGAATAGTTTCTACTTTCAGGAGAAGATAGCATAATTTGCCTTCTAGTATAAAGACAGTTTTATTTGAATTTAGAGTCAATGGTCAATAGCTTCTGCAACTGAAAAGGATATGCAGTAATCTTATCTTTCATTTCTGGCAATAAAGTGTTCAAATTGACATAGACAATTGTGTAGAGAATGGTTACAATTATTTATTTATTTAGGAAAATATGCTACAGACAGAATTTACCTATAGAATACAGTTTATTGATTTGATCTGTGACTTATGAATATTGTTGCTATGAAAAATTTGTAGTTAATAATCACAGTGCATTAGATTTCCTGTGGCTTTCTCTGGCTAAAGTCCAGTAATCTATTTTATCCTGTTGCTTCTGATTCTAATACCTCTCTCCAAAAAATGTCATCAATCAAATGGGCTGGATTCCCTCTCCGTATCTCTCAAAAGTGTAATTGTAATTGGCTTCTTAACAGTGTTATGGAACATATGTGAGTGATCAGTGTTGCCTTAAGTATGGTGAATTCATTCATTCTTGCTTTGGAGCCTTGCAAATGTCCAGACCCTTTAGAGCTCATCTGCCTTTCTTCAAGACTTCACTCCACAGCACTGTCAAACAGTCTTTAATGAGCAAACTCAGTTGCAATTCTATCACTTTAAATTTGCAACCAAAACTTCTCACAGACCAGGAAACCTGAGAACTTCTTCTGACTTTCTCCTTCCATCCTGGGTTCCTAAGGAGTCATAATTAATTTCAAATTGGTACTTATTACCATCAAGAGCGAAATAGTTATTCTAATTCAGCATTCATTTATCATTCTTTGAAAGATGCCATTTGTTTACATAAACTAGTGTACTACGAAACAAACTAGTATTTACCAAGTCCTTTTGATTTTTAATTCTACCATAGATTCTTCTAGCAGCATTAGTCTCAAAGGCCCAGATTTTACTTCTATAGTCATAGCCCCAAGATTTGATTTTAGAAAACCTATCTTTATTTCATTTTCTACTTCTAAAGGATTCTGTGTTTCATATTAGTGTCAGGCCGGTTTTGTTCCTCCACGGTGCTTGATGCTTAAACTAGAAGATTCAAAATAAGATAGGAAACTCTTCTGTTTGGAATTATCCCCTGTCCTGCTCTCTCTGTGCGTGTGTGGTGGGGGGCAGGGCACCCACCCTAAGATGTTACATATTAACTTTTTGTTAGCGGTTCAGGATCATAATTTTCAGATTGGAGGGAAAGTTGATAATAAATGTACTTCCAATTTAGCTGATTTCTTCTCATCTAGAAGGGAATTGAAACTGTTTGCATGTGATTATAAAATTTTCTATTAAATTTAAGAGAGGCCACACAGAAACATCAGTTACCTCCTTAGTGTATTCATTCTACTTCTCATAGGATAGTTCCCACATGATTCTGCTGAATTGAAGCCCTGTTGGCTGTGCTGGGAGAGTATAAATGTGGAATAAAATATCACCTCTCATTTTTTAAGTAGAATGAATTGAAACACAAATAAAGGTGAATAATCCAGAAATTATTCTTCAGCTGTATCTGAAGAATAGTCTAAGTTGTTTTGGTGTAGAAAATTTTTTGGAAAGTTACTATAAATGATTCAGAAGTAAAATCTTTTCATAATCAAACATGGACGGTAACTGAGGGAAAAGAAGAATCAGGGCTTTGCTTTTGGACATTTGAGGAAATTATAAAAAAATTTGAAAATATTTGGGATAATAAAACTGATTAAGGGAAAAGAAAAGTGAGAAAAGGGGAAGAGAAATCCAATGAGAAGATTTAAAACTAAGGGGCGAGTTTATTAAAACCACGTTATGCCAGAAAATAAATTACAACTTTGAAATGCATTTCCACTGCCTCATTTTGGAAAGATTTTTATTGTTTAACAAGCAAAATTACAAGATGAGCTATGTAGACAATTGCAACCAACTTTGTAGTAATATTTCATCTTTGCTTATTATGATACCTAGACATAAATGCCTAAGGTTTATTTAAAAGGACCTTGATTCTTCACACTGCAAAGGTGTGAGCTCAGGATTGGTTTTTACTATAATTAGTGCATTTCTTTCTCTTTTTTTGTATATGTGTGCATTGTGTATGGGTGTATGCATGTGTGTTCACATGTAGATGACAATAGGCATGAGCTTATGCATCTGTGCACATACATGTGGAAGCCAAAGTTTAATATTGGGTGTCTTCCTCCACTGCTCACCACCTTACCTGTTGGATCTTCTATCTATCCAGCTTGGTCAAATGTTCTCTGTATTTGCATCCCAGGAATTTCTAAGATGAGAGGGCAGCTGCCATGATTACCTTTCACTTAAATATGTACTAGTGACCCAAACTCCAGGCATCATGTTTTTGCTGCAAGTCCTTTACCCAATGTACTGTTCCCTGGCCCAGGGAGCAAATTTCTTCCTTTATTTTCTTTATTCATTTTCCTCTAAAATAATGATTTTTATTGTCTTTGGATATACAGAAGGACTTTTGTTCAAATTTTCTTTACTTTTTAAAACATTAAACCTATTTTATTATTTTACAGACAGAAAAAGTTTTATTTAGTAACATAGAGGAGTATACATATACTTATTTGCATTTAATATAATTTGTAAATAAAAAGGGGTCATGAATTTGGAGACGAGTGAGGAATTGACATATGGAATGGTTTTGATGATGGGTGGGCATAAATATTTTTTTTGAGTGGACTGTAAGCAAAAACATTATTTTTCCATTAAAAGATGATGGGTGAATAAAGTGATTTAAAGCACAAACACACACACACACACACACACACACACACACACACACACACACACACCAAAAACAAAACCCTTCTGGTTTGACTGTAGAAGGGTTGTTCAGCAGGAATTTGTGGTGGCCAAAATGCATTCATGGACATTAGATGTGACCTACTGTGTTTTCTTCATCTGTAGCTAAGCCTAACCTGGCTTGAGAAGCTTTAGATTTTATTTTTTTATGCTTTATATATTTTAGAGAAAAGAGAAGTTTTCTTACTGTATGGGTTTTTCTTTTTCTTTTTTTTTCAGCTATTCTGAATGTTTTGCTTTTTTATATAAAGTTTTATATTGATTTTCAAAAAACAAATTTTATTTTCTTAAGAAAGTATCATTACTTTCCATAATGGTTGTACCTACTTACAGTCTCATCAGTGTACAAAGATTCATTTTTGCCACATTTATGTCTGTTCTTTTTATCTTTCTGTCTTTCTCAGACAGTTATTCTAATAGGTATAAAGTAGTACCTCCATATGGTTTTAACTGGCATTTCTTGGATGATTAATGCTATTGAGCATTTTTATTAAAAATAGATTTTCTTTTCATACAACGTACTATGGTCACAGTTTTCTCTTCCTAAGCTCTCGAACCCTATCCACTTCCACATGCACCCAAATCCACACCTTTCCCCTTTCTGTCTCAACAGAATACAACAAACACCAAGAATGTTAATATTGATAATAATAAAATAAGAAAAGAGAGGCATATATATTTCTATCAGAGTTGGTGACTGCTCTGGAATACGGATGCAGGAAGGTTAATTTTTTTCTCTCTCTCTTTTATTCCTCCTTCTCTTTTCCCATCTTCTTGATCCAGCTTTTCCAATATCACTAAAAGTTTCTTTGTATATTGTGACAGACCATAGTTTTGTAGTAAGGCATTTTAAATGTTCATAATTTATTGCTTTTGTCTGTCATCAATTTTAGTTTCTAAAGAACAAAATTATTATGACCCTTAAACCAATTAGATATATTTTAAGTACAAGAGGGCTGAAATGACCTTTTGAGTATATAAAATGATTTCCAAATGAATTTGATATCACAAGGGAACCTGTCTCCTCATAATTGCATTCTACATTTTATACAATCAAGTAAAATAAAGAAGTAAATAATTTGAAAAGTCACTTATGAAGCCATAAGAAGAATCATCTTTTCAAGAATTGTTCTTGAATTATCATTATAAAAAGCAGCATCTTTTCAAACAAAGCGAGGAATAAAGGGTCATGCACAAGGTTGTCTAGTACGGAAGACTTTGCATGTATGTTTTTGGATCTGGGGAACTGCATTACCATCTGCCTTTAATTACACTCAGAGGAATAAATCTGAATGTTAGGGCTGTATTTAAACATTTCAACACACACAAAGATATTATGTTCTGGGAATATAACACATGGTGTTTATTTTTAACATAATTATAGTTGTCTTGATGATTGTCTTTGAAATAAATTATTAGAAAGAAGTCATTCGTGGAAAATTTGAAATTATTCATGGCTGAAATCATTTATCTTAGGAAAAATTCAAAATAAGCTTTTTGAACAAATGTTTTTATTTGGTTTAGGACTGCTCAAATTGACATGGATTTCAGGTTAATTGCTAAAATGCTTACTATTCCCACTGATTAACATTGAGTTGCTGTTGCTATTATCACATATTAATAGGAGTGCAGCTGGGAGATCACTTGCTTGTTACTGTGCTCACTTGAGGTCAGATCTCTTGACTCCAAAGTCCAGTGAATTGTCAGAAAAAACATTCTCACTGGTAATCCCTGAAGACATGCAACATGAAGATGAGCAGCAGAGACAGAGGTCTCCCTACAATCTCTCTTCCATCTAACTAACGGGGCAAAGTTCCAGGCCAATTAGAAACCTTTCTCCAACAAATGGTAGAAGATGTCCGAGGACTGATACTTGAGATTACCTTCAGACATTTACACACATGAAGTACACATGCAATACCCACACTCTTACATGCACTCACATCATACTAATCAGAATCATAAAATGTAGTTTCAAATTTTAATTGAATAGACAATGTGCTGTGGACACAGAAATAAAAAGAAGTCTATTTTCATTGTCTTGCATCTCCCAGAATCAAATAGCTGTGTACTAAATGTCACTTTTACTCTCTGTGTTTTGCAGATTGTCTTAAATTTTACTACAATGGACCTATACAAGAGTAGTTTGTGCTGGTATGACTACATTGAAGTAAGAGATGGTTACTGGAGGAAGTCACCTCTCCTTGGTAAGAGATGACTTATCTCTGTGGCTGCATTTATATTCTATCAAGAGTAGAGGCAGATGGTGTTTCCAAGAGTTATCCAAGTTTGATTTCATATGACTGCATTTGTTTATATTTTTAATTATATTTTTTCAAGCATACTAAAAGCTGCTGAAGGACAAAAAGATGAATAGATTGATTCAATGGTTTAAAGTAACTTAAATATGAGATAGATTATTGGATCTGAACACAGTGATTGAACATAGCTTCCCAATCATTATGCTTATTATAATTCAACACAGAATTTATTCCTGCATTTGAAATTTAAGAATAATAATTTTGATAGATTGAATATGTATATGGTGTGTGTGTGGTCTCTTTTTTAAGGCAGCAGAGTATATCATTCAGTTCATATGTTAGGTGGCTTACTATGACAAGCTTTTTGCCTCTACTATAGACATCGCTGTCTTGTTTGTTGGAGAATCTTTCTGAGGTTGAGAAAGGCCTTTGTAGTTTATGTCAGTAATTGCAGCTAAGATTGGTGTCTGTGAATGGCTGATCCCAGCATTGACCTTCTACTCAAAGGTGAACGTTTCTGTGAGGAACTTACAGGCCAGCAGCTCCTCAGCCTTCATCTCCTTCCATACTAAGATTGTGGCCTTTCCTTCACCTTTAGTCATAGCTTTGCTCAGTTGAGCTTTAATCCAGGACTGATCTTTTTCTTTCTTGACATCTAAAACCTGCTGAATGGACATTGCTTTACTTACAGTGGAAACTGCCTTAGTAAGTCTTGGCCATCTGTTGAACTATTTCAAAGCAAGAACACAAAGAGTCAAGCATATGTGATACTTCAAGTCAAGAAAAATATCTGTTTTCTACATCTAGTTTCTCAACCTAGATGAAATAATGTATTGTCTGTATAGTGGGGATCCGGGAAAGCACTTCAGTGGCTTCATGCTGGAGAAACCAATCTGAATCTACATTCTGAAAAACATTTCTTCTGTTTCACTGGTTAAGTGCAGCATGTAGCCAAAGATTTCTGCAGGCCCGAGGACCAGTCATGCTGTCCCTCAGCCACTTAGCCCCAAATACTCACACAAAGGCTTATATTAATTACAAACTGTAACTGCAGGACTGCAAGTCAGAACCTTGGGGCAAGACTGGGTGAGAAGGGCCAGAAACTTCAGGCTACAACAGAGTGCTCCACCAGACCAACTCAGTGTGACATAGAAATCTTGAAAGACATAGCTCTGAATGGAGTAGCTCATATTGACAGCTTTGGTCTCAGCAGGAAAAAAGTTAGATTGTAATAACTCATATTAGAGGATGCATTTCATTACATGTGCTAATAGTTCATATGCATATAGCAACTAATACAATGCCATCCCTTGCTACATCTTTTTAATTTAAGGGGATGTTTTTGGAAGATATTTCTTACTGATTAGCCCTTACTATGAGTTTTCTTTTATTAAAATTAACTTTTTACTTTTACTTTATTTCACAGTAATAATTTTTAGCTGTATGGTAACTTAAAAATAAAAATAATTATCAAAATGGACATAGAGTACAATATATATATCTATATATGGTATGATATAGTTATAGGTGACAAGACGTGAGCAATAAATCTGTGTAAGGATTATGTGGAAAGAAAAGCATGATTCTATTATTTTCTTCATTTTTCTCTTAATAACTCATGCATATACATATAAAATATGATCAGCATTCACTATAAATTTGATAATGTTTTTCTGTTTATAATACCATAGACGCACAGCTTTATCTGAAATGGAGTACATGTTAACATAAGATACCAGGAGCATTGTACACTGTTTATTCTGAGATATTATCATTACTTTGATGAGGGGAAAATCTTCTCTTTGTCTGGAGCAAACTGTACTCTTGTAGGAGTGATCATACTGGTGATTGCTCTGAATTCCCAGGACAACTTGAGACATTTTCTATTTCCCAGAACATTGTTGCCCTGCTTTGATGAATCATGTGATCTTTCATGAAGTTTGGGGGCAAGCTCTTAATTCTTTATAGGATAATGATACTAGTATCGGTTGATTAAAGATTTTGAAGTGGATCTGAAGAGGGTGCTTCATTTCTTTACCTTTATTAGGCCAGTTATGGCTCTAATTGCTAGAGATAAGAGCTAAATACATTTGTGTATGTGCATTATATATACATACATATGCATGTATACATTATTTATAATCACTAGAGATTGAGCAAAACACATTTGTATATATGTGTATATATACAAACATATTTATACATACATATGTATATGTAATATATTTAGATATTTACATGTTTATATAAATATATTTAAAATATGGAGCACAAATAGAGCATAGCATATGTTCATATTTAGGAGCTTCTCTTTATCTTTTTATTTCTTTTAGGTAGATTCTGTGGTGACAAAGTGACTGGTGTTCTTACATCTACCGACAGCAGAATGTGGATTGAGTTCCGTAGCAGCAGTAACTGGGTAGGAAAAGGGTTTGCAGCTGTCTATGAAGGCAAGTCACATTAAATTTCAGTGAACATCTCACCCCCAGTATCTCAACAGAAATTCTGTTTCCTTTGGTTTTGTTAAAACCATATGGAAATCTTACTTTTCTGAACCAATATATTAATGTTCACAGGATGTAACTACGTTAATTTACAAGAACAAGAGGTTCTTTAGTGTACATGATACAGCAATGAAATATGTGAGACAAAACCAATAGAGATTCTGAAGTTTGCTTATGATGCTACAAATTATTAAAAAAAAATTAGTATTTTTCTGTACCGATTTAAAAAAAATCTGACCCTTGTGGCAACACAATATATTCTCAGAAATTGCACAGTGAGTGATTGTGCACAGTTCTGAAGCATCCTTTGTCTAAACTGGAGAGCCAGCATGTGTGGAAGAATTGATTAAGGCTTTGTTCTATATTTCTTGGAGACAATGAACCTGTATCATGTTCCCTGGCTATGAAACAGGTGATGGGTGGATAAGCCCCTTCCCAGTGTAGACGATTGAGTAGTTTCCAACCTCCCTTAAAATGTTAAGTAGTTGAGAGCATTTTCTTTTAAAGAATCATCTCTTACCTAGGGAGGAGGGAATTATTGAACAGAACTATGGATACAGTGCACATGGCCTACATGTTTCCAGGGTTCTGCCTAGAGGAAAGCTTCTTTGCTAATCAGCTGTTTTACCTGAGTTTGAAACTCAAGCAAGTATCTTAGAATATCATAGAACAAACTCAGACAACATGTTTCCAACAATCCTTCAAGTAAAAACAAAACCAATCGATTTGTGTTCTGATTAAGACATCACTGCAATTAAACTAGACTCCTTGTCTGGTCATTCTCTCATGTGTTTATCCTGTAATCTTTACAACACTGTCCAGCTTTGATTTTTCTTTATCACATGGTCTTTGCATTCTCATAGGAATTGACCTTAAATGCTGCCTTTGAAGAAAAGTAAAATGAAATCAAATGGCATACCAGGGCTTATTTGCTTGTTTGTTTTTACTTTCTTCAGCAATTTGTGGAGGTGAGATACGAAAAAATGAAGGACAGATTCAGTCTCCCAATTACCCAGATGACTACCGGCCGATGAAGGAGTGTGTGTGGAAAATAATGGTGTCCGAGGGCTACCATGTTGGACTGACCTTTCAGGCCTTTGAGGTAAAAACTTTTTCCTGGAAACATAATGGGGCATATGTTCTATAAATGTTGGTGGCATTTATAGGACTCCTCATTAAGTCAGCAGAGAGGCAGAGAATCAGCCTTTTAATCAGCAAAGAAGCAGAGGGTAGCCTATAAAATGTAACATCAAGCAGAGAAGGTTTTTTTCTTTCTGCTTGTTACAGAAATTTGCAAGAAGATTAAAGTAGGTTTACATTAACTGTGCAATTTGAAATAGAATGTTTGAAGTGTTGACAATAGCTTTTGAAGCCTTTTTATTTTTTTTTAAGGAAAATACATGAGCTTCTATTATAGACTTTTTAGAGGGTCCATTAAATCATAGAACCATTATTTCCTCTTAAAGTTTTCTTTTTATGTCATGAGAGAGAAAACATTTTTTGCTTTTATATGATTACAAAAATTATATCAAACATAAAATTCTAATGATTCTTATGAGCTTTTAACTTCATAAAAGAACTATTTGTCAATGCTTTTGGGAGATAGCTCATTGGATAAAGCACCTCCCTGGGAACCAGAATTATGATATGTAGAACTCACATAAAAGTGAGGCAGGTGTGGGGGCCACCTCTGATCCCAGTACTCCTTGAGGAGAGAAAGGGTATTTACCAATAAAACTGGCTCCCTAGACTATCCAGAATCCCTAAACTTTGGATTAAGCAAGGAATTGTGCCTCAGTAAATAAATTGGGAAAACAAAACAAAACAAAACTTTGTAAAGGACACTGACATAAACTTCTGGTATCAAGAAGTAAACAGACCGAAACACACAAGTGCATATCCACATGTGAACACACCTTAAATATAAACATACACCCCACACACACATACCCATGCAAAAATAGAGAATACCAAAGACCAATCAAAATTAAGGAGCCAAATCTAATCATGAAGCTAAGCAACATGGCTAATACTCCATTCTTTCCTTTCTTTCCTTCCTTCTTTCTTTCTTTCTCTCTTTCTTCCTGTGCTATGTGTATCTTCAACATTAATGATCTGTGATAATGAAAAGTATGGATATAAGTGTGAAAGTATCTGGTGCTCAGTGGTTTAAAATATTGCATCCTTGCTTTAGGAAAAGTCCATGAGGCTCAGTGCAGAGGCACTAAGAATAACTAGGTAAGTTAAATTTAAATTATAGAGAACTTGGTATGCTCTTTTGTTGAAGTTAAAGTTCTAAGGCATTCAGATAGGGCAAAGACTTAGGTGTCCCTCAAAACCCCAAGTTTCCTGGGGAAGAGCTCATGTCTGGGCCCTCCAAAGAGTTCCATACCTCCATACCAATTAAAATGAAACCACCATGGAGATACACACACGGCTGTTTCTGGGTTTACTTGCTAAGTTTTCAATTCAGAGGGAAAGATGAACACAAAGAAAATATAGGTGTAGCAATCTTATTTGTATTTCTTCCCTTGATAAGCCATGCTTATCATTCTTATCCTCTGTATAGTTATTGTTAACTCTTCCACATTGTAAATTCTTTTTACTGTGTTTTTTTTTGATAAATACAAAATAAAGAAGGAAAAAAAATTATGAAAGACTCAAATCAATATTCTATTTAGATCATTTATAGGCACATATTCAGCACTTAACATTTCAAGCAGCGATGTGCCTAACTAAAAAAATTTGTATAAGATAAGCCCCATTCAGCATGAGTCATAGCGTTGTTGGCTGTGAGTTTGGTGTTAAGGAATTGACAACATAAATTAAAGTATCCTGAAATAGAAATACACTTAAAACATGGTTGTGCAATGATGTCTTGATAAAACACTTTGTGACTAGAATCTCACAGAAACCCACCAACACTGTGTTTGCCAAGGAGCAATGAATCATGACTTGTTAATTCACATGTTCTCAACTATTATATAGGACATAAGTAATTACAATACTGTGAGTATAAAATGATTAACTTACATGTTCCCTTAGCTGTTCTAGAAGGCATTTAGTTTAATTTACTTAACTAGGTGTTTATAGCAATCTATTTTTTGTTTAAACATGTATTTTTATGGGTCTGGAGTTTAGACATGGGTTTGGTTTCTAAAATCCACATGGCAGACAATAGCTTTCTATAATTCCAAATTTCTGACCACCACATGCATATGGTACTATTTGCAAGCAAACAGTCATGCATATCAAATAAAAATAAATAAATTTTAAAAGAAAATCTTAAATATTTTTTCCAATATAAGTACTGCATCTCTCTTATTTTCAATTTTTATTCAATCTAGTTTTTGAAGACTTCATACAGAAGTACTGTATCTATATTTTCTATCCTCCAGCTACTCCAATGTTCTTCTCTCTGTCTTCCTAACTAATGACCTCTTATTTATGATTGTTGCACACACACATATGTAAGTACATATTTGCACACATGTATACACAACCTTTTAGGAGTATCTAGCATTAATTTCATGCATGCATATGTATCCATGGATTACTATTTGGAATTGGCAAACCTATGTAGGGAGCTTATCCCTTGAGGAAACTAATTTCCCCTCTCTCAGCAGCTCATTGACCACCCTAGTCTTCATTAATGGTTGGGACCCTACGAGATGATGCCTCTCCCTGTTGGCATATCGATTGGTATTGTCATTATACTGGTCTTGTTTAGGCAACCAAATTGTTGTGATTTTATGGGTGGATTTTTTCCTATAATGCACTGTCTAGTAACAGGCATCCTGATATTCTAGTTCTTAGAATCTTTATGTTTCTTCTTCCATAATATCTTCCTAGTTTTAGGTGTAGGGGTTTCATTGCCAAAGTATCAATTAGGGTTAGGGTACCAACCACATAGTCACTTGTATGACTTTGACCAGTGTGGATTTCTGTAATAGTCTCTATCTGTGGCAAAAGAAACTTTGATGAGAGCTCAGATCTACACTTACCCATGGATATAACAATAATATATTTAGAAATTATATTGGTTTAAAGAACTAGACTATAGTCCGTTCTCCTAAGACCATGACCTCTCCTGTGATAAATAGTTGGCTAGCTTTACAGTTTCAGGCCTGAATTCCCTCCCATTGTGTGGACCTTACATATAATTAGAAGGCTTCTGGCTACCCTGAGATAAAAGTGCCACTATTGTACAAATGATAATATCTTGCTAGCCTGATTTATATTATTATTTTTAGACTTTGTAGCTAGATAGCACCATCAATCAATCCTCTCTCTTGACATAGCATATTCTGTTACTATGAGAGCTAGTCTCTAGCTTCCAAGTCAATCTCAGTTCAGTTCCTTCAAGTGTGTTGTCATCAGTAATACGAAGGTCTCACCTTAAATTTCAGAAGGCAACTGAGGACAATAGCAATAAATCATATTGTTTGAGGAGACACTTCCTATTTCCCTGAAAAACAACTTGAGGGAAGTTTTATAGATTTATTTCAGATGATGCATGGCTTTGGGGGGAAGTACCATTGTTTCATAAGGTGCAACATCACTTAAATATGTAGGTATATACATAATACAATATGTGTATGCACACACATACTTAACTATAATATACCTAAAAGAAGCTTATAAATGTCTCCTCATGTTTTCCCACACATCTTTGGTGTTTTTCCCTACTTCCTTCAACCTCTTGCTAACCAACAAAAGAGCCATATTCCCACTCCATTCATAGCCCTGCCTGCCTCTCTGAAGCTCACCCCCACCCATATCTGCTCTTAATTTTCTGCTCTGAGGTCACTGAAGCTCATACACTTAGATGTAAAAATTTGGAACTAGATCTGCAAATAAGAAAGAATTTGTGATGTTTGTCTTTCTGGGCCTGGATTAACTCACTTAGTACAGCATTGTTTTAGTTGTTTACCTGGATATTTCATTGTGTTTAGTGATAAATAGAATTCCGTTGTGTACATGTACCAAAATGCAGTTTTCAAGATTTATTCTTCAGCTTAATTTCTTTTTCCATCTTTTAGTTATTGTAAATAGACCATCAAAGAACATGGCTGAACTATCTGTGTACTAGTATGTCATATGCCAAGGAGTGGGATAGCTGGATTATATCAAATTTTTACATTTAGCTTTTGAGAATTCTCCTCAGATTTCTACAGTGGCATGTACCAATTTGCAATTCTACCAACAGTGGATAAAGTCTTTTCTACATCCTCACTAGCATTTCTCATCAGAGGTTTCCTTGAATTTAGTCATCTGACTAGGGTGAGATAAAATCTCATAGTAGTTGTAATTTGAATTTATCCAGCTGATAAAAATATTTGTTGGTGTTGCCTGTGCTTTAGGCACTGTTGGTTTCTCTTTAGGGGAGAGGGCAGGAAGTTGCTAAGACCAACGGCTCAGTCTCTGAGAACTAGTTGAAACAAACAAGTTTAATTTATTGAGGAAAGGAGAAGCCTTAAATACTCTGCTCTTAGCCAGAGGGAAGGGCTATGCTTTGCTGGCAACTGCTTCTTTACTGGTCCAGGTCATTTTGCATCATAACTCTGCCTTTGTTGCCTAGGCCCCAGGCAGGCCCCAGCCTTGCCTATGAGGAAGTGTCCACACAAGTGGCCCTCATAGCTATGAGAAAGTGCTATGAGAACATAATTTTTATTTTTATAAAGTCTCATTTTTTTTAATCCATGTATCCCCTGGTTCAAACTTCCTTTCCCCTCCCGACTCCTCCCAGTCAGTCTCTCTTCTCCCCATCCCCATATACCGTCCCTAGAAAGGACAAATGTGCCGAGGTCCCAAGGTAGATTAGTTAAGCAACATATTTTAAGGCACTACTTATAACTAGTTTGAACTGTCTGAGGCCAGGCTGGTCCCCAGGCCTTTAGAAGCCTTCTAGGGCCTATATATCCCACAGATGTTGAACAATTATTAGGATATTTCTTAGCTAAATTTCTTTCTTTCTTTTTTCCTTTCTTTCTTCCTTCCTTCTTTCCTTCCTTCCTCCCTCCCTCTTTTCTTTCTTTCCTTCCTTCTTTCTTTTTTATTTTTTCTTTCTTTCTTTTTTGAGAACTCTCTGTTAAAATATGTAGCCCATTTTTACTGGGTAATTTGATTCTAGATTCCCTGTTTTTCTGAGATTTTTAGATATTTCAGATATTATTCCTTTATCAGAAGTAGACAGAAGTTTAATTGTATTCTTCTGCCCATGGACCTTAAGTTTTTCCATGATTTGTTGAAGATGTTGGCTTTTTCCACTGTGTGTTTTTGGAATCTTTATCAAATATCAAATGACTGCAGTTATCTGAACTCATGTTTGGGTATTTTTTTTCTATTGATCTACATCTCTGCTTTTTCACTAGTACCATGCTGTTTTTCTTTTCATTTTTTATTATGAGTAAAGTCATATTTTTTATCCATGTATCCCCTTGTTCAAACTCCCTTCCCCCTCCTGCCCCTCCCAGTTACTCTCTTCTATATTTCTGCAATAAAGCTTGAAATTTGGAATGCCAATTCTTTGGCATTATATATTTTGATCTGGATTAGTTTGGCTATCTTGGATATTTGTGTTCCATATGAGTTTCAGCATTTTCCCCCATTTTTGTGAGGAATATTATGTAGATATTGATTGTGGTTACACCTAATCTGTAATTTGTTTTGGTAGGATTGTCATTTTCATGATATTAATTCTACAAATCCATGAGCATGGGATGTCTTTTCATTTTCTAATGTCTTTATCTTTCTTGAGATATTTAATTTTTTCATTGTAGAATACTTTAACTTTCTTTGTGGGTTAATATCTGGAGATTTTATTATGTTGAGGTTAATGTGAATGTGAATGTGTCTATGATTTCTTTGTTAGTATGCTTGTTACTGGTATAAATTGAAGGCTAATGAGCTTTGTAATTTGACAATACATCCTGCTACTTAGCTAAATGTTTTAATAATTTCTAGTAATTTTCTGCTATACTATTTGAGTTTTTAATATAATAATATATCATCTATAAATTGAGATAATTTGACTTTGCCTATTTTTATACCTTTAATTTTCTTCTCTTGTCCTTTTTGCTAGCTGGAGCTTCTATCACTTACAGACTTAGAGATGAACAGGGAATTATTTTAAGAAATTCATAACACTATAAGAGATTACATACCCATTCCATTAATCTAGAAAACCTAAATAAACAGATGAATTTCTAGTTTCATCCAAACCACAATAGTTAAACTAAGAAGAGATCAACAGCATAAGCAAGCGTATAGCTAACAAGAGGGTGGAAGAAAAAACTGACTAAGAAAAGCCTATGTCCATATAAATTCATAGCAGAATTCTTTCTGATTTTCAAAGAACTGTCTATAAGCAATACTTCCAGAATTGTTTTGAAAAAATAGAGCCAAAAATAACAGTTCAGAACTCTTCCTATGAAGGTATAACTCTATTATTAAAACCATGTAAAGTCTCAACAAAACTGATAGGGCAATATCTTTGATGAATAAGGATTCAAAGATTCTCAGTAAAATACATGTATACTATATTCAACAAAAGTCTTCCACCATGATCATGTCAAATTGGCCTTATCCCAGAGATGTAGGGATGGTTCAATATACCTAAGTTACTAAATGTGATAAATCACATAAATGAACTTAAAGACAAAATATTGCACAATTATTTCAATAGATGTAGAAAACACCTTTCATAATATCCAATGTTTTCATAATAAATAGTCCTGGAGGAAATTGAACCTGAAGGAATGTACATCAATATGGTAAAGTCATCATGTGACAAACTCATAGCCAATATCATTCTACACAGAGAAACACTCAAGGCAATCACTCTATAGTCAGGAACTAGACAGTTGCCCACTATCTCCTCTACTTTCAAATAAATATTATATTTTTATATAAAAATATGTAATTATCAAAGGAAGCTCATTGATTCTCATTTTTTTCTTGTTATATCTAATGTGGCAGTTTTAGATTAACTTAGCTTAGTTTTTAATATCTTTTCAAAAGTGCTTCTGTTTTTGTATTTTATTATCTATGTAACATTTTTTCCCTCAGATAAAGGGCCACTGAAATAAAATTATCCCACATTTGATTGACATCTACTGCAAAGCCCTCTAAGAGGACATTTTGAATCTTGCAGTGAGACCTTGCTATACCTTTATTCTTCATTGTGGCATTTGTTTTATTATGTGAATATAGAAAACTGGACATGTTTCTCTGTTAACGAACTTCACATAGCTTTCTGTAGGAATAGATATCACTTAAAGGGTCACGCTAGCCACACCATTTAGAAGGGTGTGATGTTCTACAAACTTGTACTCTCAAAATCCATAGCTTGAGACCCCATCATGTTGATATTAAGATTTGAGTTCACTGGAAGTGATCAGGTTGGCTCCCATGACAGGGCTCAGGGCCTTTGTGAAAGAGGTCTAGGAAGAGGAAACAGTTAAGTACATATTCTTTAAGACTAGCATCATCACAGTTGATGAATCTGTCTGTACCTTAACTGACATGAGAGTTCTCCAGACATGAGAGAAACCCAGTTCTGTCTAAATGCCATTCAGTCTATGGCCTATTTTTTTTTAAAAAAAATATGTAACCTGAATGAACTAACGTTGATGTGTTCTCTTCTGCAAATGAATATATTGCCTTTTGACACCAACATAATAAACTAAGTTTGTATGTGAAAGGATTCATTTACACCATGTAAACTCTTTTCATAGGCAGTATTATCAGTCAAAGCTCTTCTAGCCCTGTTTTATTTGAGAACTTTTTGGCATGTAGCACTACAGCTGAGAAAAAATTAGGAGACTGGAAATGTTTATAGGAATGGCTTCAAAGAGATGCCAACAAAACAGAAAGAAGTCAAATAAACTCCCAGCTTAGTTTGGTTTATCTTGAAATGCCAACATGCATTAATTCAAGTGGGATTAAGTTTGGGAGACTTGTCAGCATGGCTACACACTCAGTTCACTGATACTGCCCTTATGTGAGACAGAGATGTTTAACAGCAGCCTTAACTGTCCTTGTAATATGCTTCAGCATTCTTAACTATACATGTGAGTTTTTACCTTGTTGTTTTGCCTGGCCAAGCAATTCTTTTGACATATTTTATTCACTTTCAATAAATAAATATGCTTTTTGAATGTAATAATCATCCAGGATAGGAAGGTGCTAATGAGATTATATTTTTCTGCTGGTCATTTACTTACTGTTTTGGGCTATTCCACTAAGAATATAAATTGCCTAATTATTCATCATAGTTTTCTTTACTATTTTTCTCAAAAGCAAAAATGCTTTTAATGTCTTGCCAAGTGTATACCATATTATGTTATCTATAATACTGTATTATTTTTATTACATTACTATCATTTAATTGTGTTAATTATATTATATTGAATAAACTTTATACCATGATTTACCACATTTATGAGATATTTTATTATAATAAAATGTATGTAATGTAACATGAACACCCATAATCATTTTTAAATGCACCATTTAGCCCTGAAAATATACAGACAGATACAATTATAAAGATTAATCATGCTACATTTATATGTATATGCTTATACATATGCATACACTAACAATTAGAGTAAAGGGGCCATGAATTTAAAGGCAAGCTAGAAAGGGTATATGGTATGATTTGGAGGAAAAAAAGGTAAGGAACAAATCTTGTAATTAAATTATAATCTCAAAAATTAGAAATATGATAAAAAATAATTCTTCATCATGTTTTGAAGGCAATTTGAAGGCCTCTTTTTACTTGTAATTTAAAATTGTGTAGCCGGTAAATGACAACTACCATTTTCTTTTACCTTTCCCCCCTTGTAATACCCATTTTTCCTTTGTCCATAATTTGGGTAAACTAGTGTCTTATATAAGTAGAATAATTCAGAATTACATTTAGTTCATTCTACTTACTCTAAAATCTTTTAGTTTCATCCATAATGTAGTACATATTAAGATTTACTTCTCTTTTAATAGCATATGTTCAGATATTGTCTATTCACATATGAATTGATAAATTTTTTTGCTATTGTTAATTATTTAGCTCTAAACATGGACATGCAAATGTAAACATATATTTATACATACATACATGAGTGTGAACATGTATATAGGCACTGTTGGCCTGGATAGGCTTTGAGTCAGTGTCTGGCCCTGTCTCTGAGCCCTCCTATGAGCAGTCACCTGGAAACTATGGAAAGAGTGGTAGGTCTTGACATCTTTGGCACAATTGACTATTTTAGTTCTCAGTAAGATGAAACCACTCACCTTTTCCTGGGTTCTTCTCTATGCAGCCATTGCAAGCACAAGCTTTCTAAGTCATGAGAAGAAGCATGGAGCCCCCCCTGAAATTCTGAGACTTGTTTTCCCTTCTTTGTGTGTTCAGATCTCCTTCAAGGGCCCGTTAAATATCAGCTTTTGAAAACATGTTCAATGTTTACTTTTACTTTCAACCTTGTCTCCAAGGATATTAGATCTGTTTAAATTGTAATGAACTTTGCCAAATTCATGGAGAGTTTATGTTCTGGTTACCTTTAAGTCTGGAATCAACGAACAATGTTATTATCAAACCTATTTATTTTATACCAATTGTGCATGACATTGCATCTAGTAGAGCCCAGATATTGAGTTGCTATTCTTTAACTCTAGAAGAAACTGATGTTTATTTCTTTCTTTGATATTTATTTCTTGCTTGTATATGTTATTGGCTGTCTTCTCTCTTTTATGGAATTTATGGTTATTAGTTTAACATCTATGGACCTGATTTAGATATTTATTCTTTTAAATAAACATGTTTGTGTTGAGCCTATGAGTATAAGTGTAGCATATAACCGAAGAAGCCTATGGAGGTTATAATAGGAAGCTGGATGCCCTGGAACTGGAGTTTCCAGAATACCAGAAGTTGTGTGCTGCTGTGCGGGTGCTGGTAGCTAAACCAGGGTTTTTTGTTTTTTGGTTTTTTGGTTTTGTTTTTTTGCCAGAACAAGTGCTTTTAACCACTGACCCACCTTCCTAAGTATCAGTCAGTATGGTGATATAATATAGCTGGGAAATCTTGGACTCATGATATAAATAGAATGACTTATGTGGCACTTGTTATCTAAGTAGATGGAATACAGTTGTAATTAGCATTGGTGGGGAAGATTCACTGTTTACAGGCTTTATGCTCATAATTAACCTGGAAAATTATGTAAATGAGAGCTTTCCATTCAGTGATAATGTCTCTCAGATTGTTGTTGGAAAGGGACAAGGCATTTCTGAATGCTGTGGATTTATATACGTGAGGAACACTCCATTTGCTAAGCAACTTAATCACCAACATTTATGATGTATGAATGCAATTTACATTTTTAGATAATTTGTAAGTGCCAGATGCCTATTATTTAGTATATAAATAATGCCAACTCTGTAAGTAGGTACTAATGAAAACATTATAAAATTATTGATTTTATGCATTTTTCTCTGGAAACATAATTTTATACATATAAGCATTTAAACTTTCAATGTTAACTAAGTAGTGAATTTGTTATAAATTAAATAATTAAGTGATTTATTGTATGCAGTCAAAAGAACTTAAATAGCATTAGCAACAGAGTAAAATCAATTATTGTCTTTTTAAGCACAGAAACAATTATTTTAAAATTTTCTATAATACCCTGTGGTTTCATTCTGGTTAGTACTATAATTTTGAAAATATTAGTCAAACTAACACTAAAATTCTTTGTATTTAACCTTGCTAAATTTTAATCTATGTGACTCTTAAATGAAGCAAGGAAGATGCTAAGTTTGAGGCCAGAGGGGAATACATAAGTAGTTCCAAGGTAACCTGGGCTGTACAGTGTGACTCTACCAATTAATCATCAGTCAATCAATTTCCCTCTGTTACCTCTGACCTATGTTGATGCATTATTCCATAGATTCTTAAGAACTAATTAAGAATTCCTAAGCATAACTGTCAGCTCCTTTGTATTTACATGTCTTCCTTTGTGTGCTTTTACATATTACCAAGTCAGTGCTTTGCCACTAACAATACATAACCTTCAGGCTGCACCTGTCTTCCTGCCTTTTTTTAATGAGAAGCTTGGTTTTACCATTTCCCCACTGTAGATTGAAAGACATGACAGCTGTGCCTATGACCACCTGGAAGTTCGAGATGGCAGCAGTGAAAACAGCCCATTGATAGGTCGGTTCTGTGGGTATGACAAACCTGAAGACATAAGATCCACTTCCAACACCCTGTGGATGAAGTTTGTATCTGATGGGACTGTGAACAAGGCAGGGTTTGCTGCTAACTTTTTTAAAGGTAATTTGTAACAACTTACAAATTTGAGGTTTTATTGTTGTTGTTCACAGGTAGATGTGGCATTATGTTTTCTTTTTGGACAAAATTGAATTTTATTGAAAATTGAAATATGTTCTCATTTTCTATAGCTAGTACGCATTACTAGGAAAAATAAAAGCTATTTTAGTGCAAAAAGTAACTTCAAATTTACATGCGGGCAATTTATAGGCACTTATTTGAAGTGTATCATATTTGAATGAAAACTTCTAGTAGGAAGAATGAACAATTTTTTTCTCTGCATGGGCTTTTATAAGAAAAATTGGCTAATTTACATATGACAAAATTCAACAATAGATAACTAAGTGTTTCTATTATTTAAATAGCACAGTTCATTTTCAAAAACAGTTGCTCAGAAATTCAGTAGGCAAATTAAAAAATGGGAAATTTGTCACTCCAACTATATAAATTCATTAAAATACATAACCACATGCTTAAACTTTTCGAGCTTTGTCAGGTTGTCATGATATAGAAACATTATTTCTTGTAGTTATGTGTTTAGTTGTCAAAGTACTTAATAATTTGCTGATACATGTCTCCACAAGGTGCTTGTATTTGCATAATTCACATTAGTTTATTTATGAAGGATAAAATTATTGTCTTTTGTCTGTGTACATTTAAAAATAATGAATATCATATGAATCTGAGAAAAATTGGACTGGAATTTATTATATATGCACTCATATTTATTCATTATGTATAGTTGGTATAGATTACATATATTATATTTTATGCAATAAACAGTGCATTTATTTATATAAATATATGGTTAATTTAATTATTTATATAAAAACACCAAAGCATTAGAATATCTACTCATCTACTATGTTTTTTTTTTAATTTATAATCACTACATCTACTTCTTGATGGTATTTATTTAAGGAATTTTTGTGGTATGTGCTTGTCTGCATATTGTATGTGTGTGTGGAGTGTGTGTGTGTGTGTGTGTGTGTGTGTGTGTGTGTGTGTGTGTATGTGTGTATGTGTGTGTACCTGCTGGTAATTAAACCCAGGATTTCTCAAATGCAAATCATATGTGCTGCCACTTGGCTGTGTGTATCTCCAGCCTCTAAAAGCATATTTTGAGATATATTTAGCAAATTATACTGTGAAATCAGTAAGTGATGCTGTGTTCTTTCAACTTAATTACAAAAGTCTCTGGGATTTAGTAGTTTCCATTTGCCCTTAAGTTCAGAAGTATCTCACACTGTGTGTGAGATAAAGTGTCATCCAGTTGTCCCTGAAGCAAGTAGATTTCTAGTCTCTCTCTTGTTCTATGGTTTAGGTGGCCACACCATGCATTCGTACAGGTTGCAAAGGCTCATCCTTTAGAACCCCTTTGTTGAGGAACAAGTTGTGTGTTTTATTCGGAGCCATTAAATACCCCATTTTAAAAGGTTTTACATTCTCATTAACAGAGACAAAAGACTCTAATTATTCTGTATCTCTCTTCACTTTATAGAAGAAGATGAGTGTGCTAAGCCTGACCGAGGAGGCTGTGAGCAGAGATGTCTTAATACACTGGGCAGCTACCAGTGTGCCTGTGAGCCTGGCTATGAACTGGGGCCAGACAGAAAAAGCTGTGAAGGTGAGACCTATCTCTCTGTCTCTCTTCTTCTCTTCCTGTCTGTCTGTCTCTGTCTCACTGTCTTTGTCTCTCTCCTCTATCTGTCTCTGTCTTTCTCTCTCCCCTTTTCTGTCTCTGTCTTTTGTTTCTCCCCTTCTCTGTCTGTCTGCCTCTGTCTTTATGTTTCTGACCCTCTCTCTGTCTTTCTGTCTGCCTCCTCCATCTGTCTCTGTCTCTCTCTCCCCCCTCTCTATTGCCTCTGTCTCTTTAACCTTTCTGTCCCTCTGTCTCTTCTCCCCCTTCTTCTCTCTCTGCCTTCATTTTCTCCCACAGCGACCACAGTTGATGTAGACCCTCACATGCCCTCTTATTACTCATATCTAGCCTTTCTTCCCCTGGTTATGGGGCCTGTCTGTATTTCTAGCTCTGCCTGCACCATCTTTTCTTCATTGTCTCTTCAGCCCTCCCTGTATGTGTACACGCCTCACCTCACTCCCTTCCATTCTTTAACTTGAATGTATCCCTCCATATCTCATCAGCCAGACATTTATATATCTATTTTTATCATATTTGACATACTGTATGCCTAGATCACACTTGCTACCTTGTTAGATTAACTAGCCCAAATTTATCTTTCTTCACATCTTCATCACCTGCCACAAATATAAGCATTGAATATAAAGGTAAACATGTATTTTACCAGGTAAGATGTTTTGCACAATGGCAATTCTGTCATAGTTATTGTCATTTTGTCATTGAAGGTTTTGTCATATGAGGGTTTATGTTAAATGTTTTATTATCATGGACTATAGACTTTTCTTATTTAAAGTTGCTTCATTTTAATTACTCTTCATTACATTTAAAATTATTTTTAGTGCAAATTGGTACATATTTTACCTCTCTTTCTAAATATATATATACATGTTATGTGTGTGTGCCACATCCCTCAGTGTACAAGTAGAGTGCATTGGTTGGTCTTCCCTCCAGTTAATTTCTCTTTCAAAATCCCTGCAGTTTCAGCCTCACAGATATTTATAATATATATTCATATAATTCAGAGTTTCACTACCAAATTTAAGTCTTCTGAAAGTAAGCACTTTGTTAACAGTTATGATTATATATATAAGCACATGGTAAAGCTATTTGCTTTATGTTTAATGGTGTGACCCCCTCCTGGCTTATTATTAACTTTTTAATGACACCACCTCCTTATTTCGTTTTTTAAATTTTTTTGTTTAAAAAGTTTTTTCTCATTTTGCATACAACCACAGTTCCTCCTCTCTCCTCTCCTCCTAGTTACCCCTCAGGTTCCTCTACCACCCGTCCACTCTTGAGAGACAATAACTTTTCCCATGGGGAGTCAGGTTTCCCATGAGGAGTCAACAAAGTCTGGCATAGCAAGTTGAGGCAGAACCAAGTCCCTCCTTCTTGTATCAAGGTTAAGCAAGGTATCCTCTGTAGGGAATGGGCTCCAAAAATTCCAGTTCAACCCTAGGGATAAATCCTGATCCCACTGCCAAAGGCTCTACAAACTGCTCAAGCCATACAACTGTCACCCAACTTCAGAGGGCCTAGTTCAGTCTAGCGCAGATTTCCCAGAAATCAATCCAGAGTTTCTGAGCTCCCAGTAGTTCGAGTCAGCTGTCTCTATGCGTTTTCTATCATGATCTTGACCCCTTTGCTCATATAATCTCTTCTCCCTCTCTTCAACTGGGTTGGGAGCTCAGCCCAGGGCTTAACTGTGGATCTTTGCATCTGCTTCCATCAGTTGCTGGATTAAAGTTCTATGATGATAATTAGAGTGCTCATCAATTTGATTACAGGGGAAGGCCAATAGGCATCTTCTCCACTATTGCTTGGAGTCTTAGTTGGGGTCATCTTTGTAGATTCCTGGGAGTTTCTCTAGCACTATGTTTTTCTCCAAGATGGTTCTCTCTATCAAAATATCTGTTTCCTGGCTCTCCTTCTCTGTTCCCCTACCAATTCAACCATCCTGGACCCTCATGTTCTCTTCCCAACTCCCTTTACTCTTTTCCCACTTCCCCATGCTCCCAATTTACTCAGGAGATCTTATTTATATCCCCTTCCTAGTGGGATCCACAGATGTCTCTCTTAGGGTCCTCCTTGATACCTAGCTTCTCTAAGGTTGTGTTATAACCTTATCTGGTTATTTCTTGCTTTATGTCCAATATCCACTTACGAGTGAGTACACACCCACTTTGGAAATCATGTGGAAATTTCTCAGAAAACTGGGAATCAATCTACCTCATGATCCAGCAATACCATTTTGGGGCATATACCTAAAGGATGCACATTCAGACAACAAGGACATTTGCTCAATTATGTTCATAGCAGCATTATTCCTAATAGCAGAACCTGGAAACAACCTAGATGCCACACAACAAAAGAATGAAATTTTAAAAATGTGCCACATTTACACAATGTGGTAGTACATTTACTCAGCAGAAAAAAATGACATTTTGAAATTTGTAGGCAAACTACAAAAAATATTCTGAGTGAGGTAACCCAGACCCAGAAAGTCAAACATTGTATGCCTTTCTCCTTATTTCTTGTCAGTTTAAATTCATATCTCAAATTTCTATTCTACATATTTAACTACCAGACACCTCTCTGTACTGGAGACAAAAATAAAAATGGCATAGATAGTTAAGAAGAATGTGAAGTATTTTAAAACAATGCATTGCATACCAATCCTGAAAGAAAATGACTGTGATTAAGTATTCTTATTACTACCTGCAGCTTCAAGCCAAAGCCTTTTACACCATAGGCAAGTGTTGTACCATTCAGTTGCATCCCAAAGATTAACATGACTATTCCTTACATGTGGCTCATAGAAATAAACCTTTTTCCTCATAGTCATTTATCAAAAACTCATTAAAAAGCAAACCAGGCACTTTGAATATTTACTAACATGTTAGCAAATATACAATATCTATGTTTAAACAAGCATATAAACAAAACAGTAATCATTGGCCACTATTGGGCATCCTAGGAATAAGTTATGAGCTGACTACATGTAGTATAGCTTGTTTTATTCAACTTGCCTTGTGATTCTCTGACTTTGGAAATTTCAATCAAGTCCTAGAAAGAAAAAATAAACACTGTCTATTCATAAAAAGATCATTAAGTATAAAAGGAAATAATCTGTTAAAATGTTTTGGTATAATACATTCTCTCTGTTACTTTATCTTTCTTGCTAGTATAGGTCTTACTTACCTTGGCAAAATGTATGGGAATTTTAAAATGTGAGTTTGATCTTATCTTATAAAAATATTTTATGCTATCTCTCTATCATCTATCTCTAAATCTATCATCCATCATTTCTATCTCATTCTATATATCTATCATTTCTATATGTCTACATATCTATATTTAAATATCTATTTATATTGTCTATTTATAATCATCTGAGATTTTATATATGTATGTATGTATAAAAGTGCATATATATCTATTAAAGATCCCTCAGTCATCTATTTCTCTCTACTTGGCCATGATCAACAAATCAATTATCTATCATTTATCTCCATATGTCTTTACTTTAGTTCCCACAATTTTATTAATTTCATAACATAACTTTACTTTAATTTTTGGTCATCAAGATACTATAAGTTATTTTACATGCATTTAGAAGAGAAGTTACTTTGGACCTGGTTATATTATTCTCTTAAACTTTGAAATGACTTAAAATGTACTTCTGTTATAATTTTCTTTGTTCCCACACCATTAATCAACAACATATGAGATGTTAATATGGGATTTGATAATAAAATTATTTTGTTAATACCTAAAGACCAAGAATGCAACTTCTCAAGTTGACAGCTAGAAACTAATTCACATTTATTGCAGATATGGTGGGTGTTGAGGGGGAGCTGCAAAGGGGCACCTTCATTAAGGTGTACTGTTTCCTCTTCTGTCCTAGCTGCTTGTGGAGGACTTCTCACAAAGCTCAATGGCACCATAACCACACCAGGCTGGCCCAAAGAGTACCCTCCAAACAAAAACTGTGTATGGCAAGTGATCGCTCCAAGTCAGTACAGAATCTCTGTGAAGTTTGAGTTTTTCGAATTGGAAGGCAACGAAGTAAGTGAACAGGGTCTACAACACCGTTATCATGTTTTGAGAACCCCAAAGGCAATGTGACAATCTGAAAAGGACAAGAATGTGACATGTTCATGCAAATGTCCTCCTCTTGACTCTATTGCCCCTTCCAGCAAGTTCTTATGATCCTGCTGGTGGGTGAGATTTATGTTCTGCTGGGAGGTTGAATGTTCCCTGCGGTACTTTTCAGTCAACTTAATATCCAAAATTCTCACAATTCACTAATTAACCAGAGTGTTTAAGATATGTTTTGGTATCACATAAATATTTCTAGAAAGATAATAAAACAATATTGACTCAGAAAAAAAGATGTCCACTTATGAGAAACTGATATATTCTACTTTTTGAAGCTGATGTATTTTTATATATATATGTAATTTTCACTGTGAATTGTGCTCATTGTTTCCATGTCAAAATATTAATTTTAATCTAAGAAAATATAAACTTAAATGGCATTACTATTCCTTTCCAAAATATAGCTTACTGAACTGAAGGCTCAGTTTTCTTACATATGACCATATTGAAACTCGTGAAATTACGTTTCTGGAAATATCTGTGGGCAACCCAGAAGCACACCAAATTCAAGTGAAATTCAATGTTTAGGAATGATAGCCAGAACATATCAGTTAGGTTTTGATTTCACTGGATTATTTTTAAGGACATGGTTATAAGTACCTGCTTCCTTTGATGTCTCAGTTTTCTATTAAAACCTTTTGTTTTATTGTTCTTCTTCTAACTTTTATGTTCACATTTATATCTAATTAAATATAACTTAATCCCACTAAATGTAATGAAAAATTAACTAATGAAAAGTATCTTGCCTTTTCTGTATACCTGGTGAAACTTGCAAAACATGGAACCATAAATGTAATGTATAAGTAAGTGCCCTAGATAGTTAGTGTGTGTGCATGTGTGTGTGTGTGTGTGTGTGTGTGTGTGTGTGTGTGTGTGTGAGAGAGAGAGAGAGTGTGTGTGTGTAGGTGGGGGTAGACACGGCTTCTCTGGTGACTTATTTTGACTCTTGTTTTTTTTTTTTTTTTTCTCCTTACTCCTGATTTTGCTTTTCAAAATTCTTTTCCTAAGTAATCCAACTTGTATTAGTTAAAACATCTTTATGCGTTAAAAGAAATTCTTCAGAGGCTTTGATTTAATCATAGATAAGGGGCTTTTGGAAGGGAAACACAGGCGTTTTTGACAATTGTAGAATCATAAATGTTAACCAGCTGGGATGAGAAAATAGTTGGTTTAGTAAAGTCCTGTAATGCAAACATGAAAATCTGGGTTTTATACTCCACACCTACACAGAAAGCAAGGCATGGTGGTACTTGCTGTACTCCCAAGACTGGGAACTCTAAGGCAGGAAGATCCACAGCTCTTGCTTTAAAAAAGTTTTAATAGAAAACTGAGACATCAAAACAAGAAGGTACTTATAACCATGTCCCTAAAAATAAATAGTGAACCCAAAAATCCAGCTGATCAATTCAGTCTAGACTAATTGGTGACCTTCAGGTGCCATGAAACAGTGTCATAAAATAGAAGTGGGCCACTCATGAAAAATGATTACTGAAGTTGAAATTTGACCTATACATGTGACCTATACACCTATAAATACACAAATACAAAGAACACACATACATCAGTAAATTATTTAGATTATTTTTCAATATCATATCCAAGGTCAACAACTGAATGAATATCAATTAAACCTCTTACCATTTTTAATCCACAGAGAATATATTCTTTTAAACAATTATCTCAAATCAGTGTGAATATTAAAATGAGGACATTAACTTCATAATACATTTAGAAAACCTTTTGTATGATCCTCACTTTTCAAGAATGAGATGTTTCTCCCAATCTATAATTTGATATTGGTGGATTGTTGAATTACTTCTGCTATCATAATTGTTACCACAGCTATCAGTTGCATCAGGCAAGACATTTTGAATTGACTCATGATGTGAGAAGAAAAGGAGCTTGTGTGTATGAGGAGGGGCAAAGTGGTTTTAAACAAGTGCAGCTTTGTATTCTAGAAAGCCTTGTTCTCATTGCAATGGCCACAATTCACAAAACATCTGGCTGTAAACTTGTGAGCATATGCCAGAATTCTTAGACTTAAAATGGTGTTACTGTGTGGAAAGCCATTTCAGCATTCTGTGTGCTTTCATAGCTTGATACCTTAACTGTTCACAACAAAAAACAAAGCAAAACATTGACTTGCAGAATATTAGAATAAGTCAAAACTTAATTTATTCTCTGTGCTAATGTTCCAGAAGAAAGTCAATAACAGAAACTTCAGCATTTGAAACTTTCTTTTAGAAGGAACTTCTTTCACAACAAGTGCAGAAAATTACTTCATTCTTCCCAGTAGCAATTTGTTTATATAGCACCTAATTAATATCACAAAACCCCCAGTGATTTGAGTTGACATATTTCAAAGTACAGATCATGCCCCAGGGTTCAATCATATGCATTGTTAAACCTTGCTAATTACACATTTATATAATAAAGTTGTTCATGCAAGATAGATTCTGCAGAATATGCTGTGTTCAAGCTTGGGAAAAGTGTACTGTGGAAACATCTGTTAGTGGCTATAAAATTGCTTAAGAGTACTTGGCATTCAGTTGGGTCCTTGCTTTTTTGTGATACTAGGTAAATAAATCAGATGATGTTACTTAATTTTGTTATGAATCCTGGCTTATTACACTGAAGAGATTTAGCCTTTGTTTACAATTCCATGGAAGTCCTACAGCATAATTTATAGTACCTAGTCCTGTAGAAGTCCTACAGAATAACTTATAGTAAATCTAACCCTGCAGGAAATTAAGACACAGGAGCATTCTAATGAGCTTTAAAGACTGGATTACTACACAATAATTGTCTGTCTAGTTCTTGGAGTTACCATAGATGCTCTTTGGTAAAGAGTGTCATTTTTAGACAACACTGGTCTTCACCCAAATCTGGCCTGTTAGTCAACTACAAACACATTTGATAAGTATACCTTTCTGTATGTTTTTATAGAAAGAAAGAAAGAAAAAACTCTAAACAGTTTTTTTTTTCTTTTTCTCTTTTTTTTCTTTACTAAAATGGAAAAGATGACTTCTATTTTTGGGGTAATTCCAGGAACAATGTAGACAAAATTTTTTGTATTTGTCATTGGTATTAGGTAAGACATGATAAATGCTTTGAAATTTAGAATAAAAATCAAACAAAGGCAGTAATCATAGTTTACCTTCTTTTCATCAAAACCGTCTTTGAAACTAATGCTCATCTTAATTATCCTCATATTTTGGTGTTTCTGTAAAAGATGCATGCTATGAATCATACAAATAAGTTGGCACAAGCACATGCCAGGAGGTTTTCCACAGTAAACTTCTTGAACTTTTGTATCTTCTCATAGTTGATTCCTGCTGGATTTGTTTTTCTTTACGTGTTAATCTCAATAGGATTATCATGGAACTACCCAATAAAAACCATGACAGGTTTCTAACATAAATGTCATCCGGTTCTCTCTAATTGGTGATCATGACAACTGTGTTTGTCCAGGTTTGCAAATACGATTATGTGGAGATCTGGAGTGGTCTTTCCACTGAGTCTAAACTGCATGGAAAATTCTGTGGAGCTGACGTGCCTGAAGTGATCACTTCCCACTTCAACAACATGAGGATTGAATTCAAATCGGACAACACTGTCTCCAAGAAGGGCTTTAAAGCACACTTCTTCTCAGGTATCAGTGCGTATGTGCTATATGTACAGGAGTTTCTGTCTTTCCGGGTGCACTGACTTTAACTGTTTTTTCTTCTTTGCTGTTCTATAAGTAAGAGGTTTTATGGGAAGCCTAAGCTAGGTTTAACAGCGTGATCACTACAATGTTAGTGTATTAATAATACAGACCCAGATGAAATGCTATCCCTAAAAATAACTCTGATATAAGTTTAAATATTTTAGCAAATTCTAGTACAAGGACTATAACATTTTCACATACTATTTCCTACATGCTCATTGTAGTAATGACACCAGAATTCCCCAAACTGGCAGATTTTTCCAAATAATATTTATTGCTTCAGGAAATAGGATCTCATTTGAGTAGTAAATTTTTCCATTTTTTATATTTTTTAATATATTGGGCTGAAATCAATGTCATGTTTTGTTTATACATAAATGATTGTAGTAAGTATGGAAAATGTAATTTATAAAAATATATAATACATATAATTTTATATAGCCTTCATTAGAAATATGGAAATGTAATTTAAATAATGTTTTATATATAACAATATTTAATATTTAGTTGTTTGTGGCTTTGAAATTAGTTAAAAACACATTTGATTTTCTCAATTACAAACTCATTTTATATAAAACTTCTCTTCTGACCTTCAAAAACAGGTTGTAATAAACCTTACCATGGAAATCTATTCTGCCTGTGTAGCTAGCAACTTATTTAATACAACTGAATTGCAATTATGTTTTGCTATTAGATAATTTGGATTGAGTTCATTTAAAGTCTATTGATGACACCTTTTTCTCTGCTTACAAGTAATGAAGTTTACAATGTTCAGGGTCTGATTGCAGTTTTCAATGTAATTGAAGTTAAGGGTTCATAAGCACCATTGAGTTCCATGTCAGATAGAGTGAACTCAAATGCAAGGGGTGTTCCCCCCATCCTTCTCTTTCCTTCTTTTTGCTTAGATTTAATTACCTTAAAAGAATTCTTTTTGATCATTTTTTAAGATTTATATTATTGACAGTATAATTTTAATATCCTAGTCTAATAGAAGGAAGACATTTTCAGACCTATCATTTTGTAAGTGTTGTATATATTGAAGCTTTTAAGTGATCTAGTGATTAGATGAAGATAGCCCTGCCTACCTTAGTTCTGTCTAAATATTTATTTAAAAGATGAATTTAGGAAATGAATGAAGTTTATAAACCATCAAGAACATCTAGAATCTTTTACATTAACTTTAGATGTACATTTTATCTAAAATTTGTTTAAAAGATTTATTAAACAAATCCTGACCCCAAAGTATCTTTAACTCTATAGATTCGTAGCAAATTTCAAATTGACTTTGTTACTTTTGGCCAGGCAATGCTATGTGAATTGCAGAGACATATTGTAAGAACAGTAGCATTGACATGCAAAATGCCTTTGTTTTCCTTTTTTTCCATTTTTTATTATGAATAAAGTCTCATTTTTTTTAATCCATGTATTCCCTTGTTCAAACTCCCTTCCCCCCTCCCACCCTTCCCAGTCACCCTTTTTTCTCCCCATCTCCTTATCTCCTCCCCAATAAAGGCAGGAGGTCCCAAGGTCCTAATATGGCTTAGTTCAGCAACCACTCCAGGCAGATCTGTTTTCCTCATCCTAATATCAAAACTGGGTCAGGTGTTCCTCTGGAGGGAATGGGCTCTAAGGTGCCGGTCCCAGGTATTTCAGATCCCAGGCTGTTCAGTGGTTGTGGTTTACAGCTTGGAAATGCTTTGCCTTTTGTTTAAAGTCCACTAATGAGTGAGTATATCCCCTGCTTCTCTTTCTGGGTTTGTGATACCTCACTCAGAAGGATATTCTCCAACTACATCCATTTGCTAGCAGATTTTAGGATATCATTTTTCTTACTGCTTAGTAGTACTTCATTGTGTAGATGTAGTACAGTTTGTTAACCCATTCTTCAGCTGATGAGCATCTAGGTTTTTTCCAGGTTCTTGCTATTATGAATAATGCCGTTATGAACATAGTTGAGCTAATGCCTTTGGAGTATGAATGTGCATCTTTAGGGTATATGCCAAGTAGTGGTATTGCTGCATCCTTGGGGAGATTGATTCCTAGTTTTCTGAGAAAACATCATACTGCATTCCAGAGTGGCTGAACAAGCTTACACTCCCACCAACAATGGAGGAGTGTTCCCCTTGCTCTGCAACCTCCTCAGCATAGGCTGTCATCTGTGTCTTTTATCTTAGCTAATCTGACAGGTGTAAGGTGGTATCTCAAAGTTCTTTTGATTTGCATTTCTCTGATGGCTGAAGATGTTGAACACTTTTTCAAGTGCCTTACAGCCTTTTGTAATTCTGCCATGAGTTCCCTTTTTAGTTCTGAACCCCAATTTGTGATTGTATTATTCAAGGTTTTGCATTCTAGTTTCTTGAGTTCTCTATATATTTTAGAGATCAATCCTCTGTCATTTGTAGGGGTGTTGAAAATTTTTTCCCATTCTGTTGGCTGTCGTTTTGTCTTATTGACTGTGTCCGTGGTTTTACAAAAGCTTTTCAGTTTCAGGAGGTCCCACTTATTAATTGTTGTTCTTAGTGTCTGTGCTACTGGTGTTATATTTAGGAAGTAATCACCTGTGTCAATGCATTGGAGGGTATTTCCGTGGTTGTTAAAAGGCACACAGCCCAAGATCTGGCACATGCAATTGTGTTTTCTCTCTGAGCTCTCTAAAGTGGTCACATCTTTTGGTGGCATCCTTAATTGACAATTCAATACAAAGCAAGTTCCTTGATGTAATAATATTCAGGAAGAAACTCTGACATTAGTATTTATGTCACCACTCTAGTGTAAAACAGCAAATATAAATGATTTGACTTTACTTAATTGTGAAAAAGCTTAGGAAAGATTATTATTTCGAGTAGTGTTGCTGAATGTACTAAATAATTATGATCAAAAGGCAACAAAAGCACCAACCTGGCTATTGTGTTCACTTGTGAGCCAAGACATCTGAGGAGTTAATTGCTTTACTTAATGTCACAGTGCATCCACCTCTAATTTTGTCTTGGTCTGCCAGCCATTTGCTTAACCATAGGAGTCAGCCATGACTTTGGCAATTGGCATTGGTAATGTGCCACCCTAAGCATCCTTAGGACATGAGGAATAAAGAACACTTCCTGTTGTTTTTTTTTTTTTTTTTTTTTTGATAGGTTGTCACTTGGTAAAGTCCACAATAATTGTTAGAGGAAATAAAATCCCATGTGTTCTCTTTTGGATTCATTGAAAGTTCTTAGAAATCTGTCAGATTTGTGTTGAATCCATTTTGGGTTTGTGTGCATGATTAGATTTACTGTGCACCTAATTCCTGGGTCTTGCCCTGTGTGAGTAGTACATTAGCCCTAGGAAGGAAGGTAAAGATGCATTGACATATATCAGAAGATGCAAATAAGGGATGGCAGTAGATAAAGAGTCAGGAGGCGGAATGGCCGACTGACAATCTTTTGGAAAGTAAATGAATTTCACAATTTATATAGATTTTCATTATTTGAATACTAATTAAGATGAAAATATAATTGAACCAATTTTGAATTATCTCATTATAGGCAATTGAATATGCAATATACTCTAATGTACAAATTAATAGCTATTTTTATCAAGGCTTTGTCTGAAATTTTTATTCTTAAAACTCAGAGGTGAGTTTAACTGTCAAGATCTAGCCTATTGTATAATATATGCAGCTATTTTGTGTGATTTACAAAAATATTAGTAGAGAACTTAATATTTATCCGTAAAATAAATTTTATTAATTATATTATTCACAGAGGAAAACTTTAGTTCTTCTGTGAGATATTCTTTTCACAAATAAAGAGGAACAAATGTATTCAAAGTTTAATGTATGCAGCGAAATAGTGTATGCATACTATTTTTTCTGATACACCTAATAAAATAATTACAGATATTCTAATTCTTTTAACTGATAGCTTTTAAATATATACTTATGTATTTAAGGGGAAGAATAAAAGGTATGTTTTAGAAAGAAAACTTTCAAGAGATATTAACATCCATGATTTCTGCTATTGCTATATTAGAAAACTCAACACATTTTCATTTATCAATCCTAGGTAATTATAAGAAATTAGTGAGAAAAAAATTGTACGCTAATGGGTTTTCTGTCTGATAAATCTGTGCATGTCTAGAAAAGCCATTGTTTTTCATTATAGGGTAATTGCATTTGAAATTCTATGGGTGTGCATGTGCATATTATAAAAGCCTCTACAGGAGTAATTTTCTGTCTTTTTCAAGGGTCTTTAGTGTTAGTGATCTCTCCTCATACTCTCTCCTCTACCCTGCTTTCCCACCTCACACACCACTTAACCTTTTCTGCTTTATTATTCCAAACCCTCCCTTCATATCACCTGTATTATAACTCCCCTTCCTTGGACAACCACATCCTCTATGAGCCCTTACTCCTTTCCTAATTTCTATGGACATCTATATTTTTATAACCCACTTCAATGGTCATGGATCATCCAAGAAGAAGGAGTGGAAATGTCAGCATCAGAGGTAGTGAGAATTCTATGCACACAACAGGGCAACTGTAATCTGAATTCACATCAGCTGTGACCATATGAATAACACTTGTATAGACTCAAACCTACAAAGTCTCAGCATAGAGGAAGGAGGTAGTCACAAATCTCCATGCCCTGAGGAAGCTATTGGCAACTAATAACTGCTAGAGAAAAAAAAAAGTCAGCTTTTTCCCAAGGATGTGGCCTTCAGTAGGCTGCCAATACTCCAGTGGATGCCCTGTGTACATACTGGAATATTAAGTAGATTCAGTGAATATTTAAGAAGTAAGAGAGCATAGCAAGCTGGAAATGAAAACTGATGATGGGATATAGGAGAAATAAGAAAGGAGGAAATGGGGTAGATCTAATCCAAATATTGTATGCATATATGAATATTAAGTGAAGTATTTTAAGAATACTCTCAGATTATTAATGAATTCTTCAGGGTAAACACACTGATCAGATTGAAGTCAGAAAAACTAGAATGTGGTATACACTATCATAAGCTCACTAGCTCTTGTCGGAAATACGTTGTGAGTTTAGACATTTTTTCAGCCTGACCTAAGACTACAGTGCTTTGTGTGTTTGTTATTCTTGTGTGTGGAAGAAACATCTGAGTGACATGTCACTATACATGCATCAGGAACACCTTTCAGTTTGATTTAAATATGCTGGGCTTGGAAAGGCAGCTTGGTCACACCCTGTGATAGCTGCTGCTCTCATGTGTTAACGCTGCTGCTAATCCAGTTTGGCCTCATTCCCTGTAGTGAATGTGCAGGCCATTTTTAAAAGTCTCTATTTCTGCTGTAACCTTTGTCATCTCACAAGCCAAAGTCCCTTTCAGGGATGCCTTATTAATAAATGAATCTACCAGACCATTGTGTTGAAAATATATAAATTTAGTTCCAAGTGTAAAATAGACTAAGGATGCCCTTTTCTGTTTCTGAAAGTTATAAAATAATTATACATAATTGAAAGTAATTAATTATATTAGTGTAATTAATGAAAACAAATCAAACAGCATAGTTTTACTTAGCAATTTTAAGAATGACTCTATACCTATTGTAGAAACATGTTGAGCTTCTATTGAGATTGTAATATTGCCTTCCTGTACCTCTTATCTTTATTCAGACTATTAGTAACTTCAAATTTATTTCTGAAAAACTAGTAATGGATGATAAAGATCTGCTGGCAAAAGACTATCTTTCTCCTACCAGAAATTTCTACTCAAGCATAGGAGATTGCCAAATGCCCCAACACCAACACTCAGCCCATACCCTGTACCAGTGTGTTCAGAATCTCAGTCCATACCCTGTACTAGTACTTTTAGAAACAGATTCCATAGATCATCTTCAAGCTAAGCAAGGCATAAGTTAAATTAAGGCCCTATAAACATGTATTTGTTTTATGTCATATCCAGAAAATATTTAGTTCATTTTATCTTTTTGTCAGAGTTCACCATAACTAACCAAATCTAATTTTATATCCTTTATTTTGAAAACTACTCACTACCTGGGTTTTATTTCTTTGGTAGATAAGGATGAGTGCTCAAAAGATAATGGTGGTTGTCAACATGAATGTGTCAACACGATGGGCAGCTACATGTGTCAGTGCCGGAATGGATTTGTATTGCATGAGAACAGACATGATTGCAAAGAAGGTATGGGAAGAAATCATCTCCTCTTGACAGAAACTCAAATCTATGTGGGTTGAGGAAAGCCTGGCTTCCACACTGTTAATCACGTCCATAGATGGTACTACTGCTGACTATCCAAAGTTTAAAAATCATACAACCGAGGAATACTGTGTGGTGTTTAGAAATTCACAGAATGCTATTGGGCATCTCATTAAATGATCCAAAAGTTTTGCATGTCACACACGGATGACATTCAAGTCAACTTTATGTAACAGCTGCTCCAGTGCCATCTGCTAGACAAAAATGTGCCACATGATTCCAGGTCTTTGTAGATCAACTTCATTATACTGTACAAATATAAACCCTTCCAAAATGGTTTACATTTGATGTGATACTCCTCTCTGAATATATTATACATTTGCTACATGAGTGATGTTCCTCTAAATATCAAAAGTATCAAACTCAAATACTAGATTCTGTGCCATTTGGAGTTTTACACAAGAGTTCAGGGGGAAAGCATACTGTTAGGACAATAACTTAGGAGATATTTTTTGTCCCCAAGGTTTTGTTAAGTGGTTTAATTTTGTCTATGTGAGTTTGAGTGGAAACAAGAGGCAGTTATGTAGTTCTTTTTTTTTCCTTAGGGGCTCTTGTATAGAATCATTTACTTAGATTAGAGACCAGCTTCTCTTAAAAGAAAAATTCTTAAGACAAACTGCCATTATTACTATGTGTAGGTTGGAAAATTCTGTCTATAATCATAACCCTACAGGGAGGTTTTTGTATACATTTTAGAAGGTAACATCTATTACATAAATTTCTTTCAGACAGAATCACATATGAGAGATTTTTCTTCCTCTTCTTTTTTTAAAAGATAATGGCATTGTGCAGAATTATATGCAAGCAAAGATTTTTCCTTTCTACATTATGCACAGGATGTTTATAAATTGATGGAGCATGCTACTAAATCAAAGACTGAAACAAAAGGTCCAATGATTTCATATACATATAAAATAAATCAAAGAAAAGAAAACAGCTTTTACAGATTATGTGTGGAATCTGTGCTCAAATCTGTTCCTGACAGTAGCTCTCTGGAACTCATTTTATAGAAAACTTCCTATTGGACAGAATGTTTTCCAGATATGCCCTATTGTAGTTCATTAGTATTGCCAGGAAATGGGCTGACATATCCTCTGCTTTAGTTGTACATGAGGCACCTTCCACTGCTTTGCAGGGAGAATCTTACTTTGCTATGGGCAGTTGTAGATCCTGCAGATGCCATGCTTCACAGGGTGAGGCCCAAACATGGGCAATGAAAGTGAGGACTCAGTCTAGAATTTTATCTTTCTCCACTGATGGGCCTTGTGCATTCTCAGCATGTGCTCTACTATTGAGGTTTTAGAGCTACCTTCTTGATACATAATACTTGTTCTCTCTTTTTTAAAAATTTCTATGTTTAAAATCAAAATCTTTCTGTGAGAACATAGAATGACCTAGGAGAAGTTCCTTTAGGAAGGTGAGGAAGCTGTCATAGCAGAATAGGAATTATCTTAATTCAGTGTGGAGATGGGCTCAGGGGAGTTTTGTAGTGAAACAGGTGTATTATCTATGTAAGAAAGAATCCCCCAAATATCAAGTGATGTGATCTACAGTGATACCAATTGGGAGAAGCATAATGACATGTCATGGTAATTTACCAGGACACTTATTGGTGTTCCTTCAGAATGTCACTTCAGGATTAGCAGCAATTTGCTTCTTTTTCACCTTAGTGCTTCATTTGACAAAGTAATATTGAAGTTAATGTATTTTGCCAGCTGAAATAGTGGTGTAGACATTAAAATACATATTTAACTATAGGAAAGAGAATATATAAACATATGAGTCATAGAATGGTTTGATAATGTTATCTATAAGTGATGTTTCTGTTGATAGCATAAAACAAATAGAAAATGGCACAATCTGTTGGCATTTCTCTGTGGTGATATAGTACATATTTTGCTGAACCTCATTGTTCTTGTGGTTGATTTTCAATGTATATTGCTTTACTGAAGCCTGAAATTTCTGATCCAATTGTTTAAAATAGGAGTTCATTTTTTTCTCGGCAATGTGTGGTTTGTGGCCAACATATAATCCCAATGATTCATGCAGGAAACATTGCATGATTATGTTTAGCAACAAATTTTCCAAAGCGTAATGAAAATGGTAACATCGATTGGTGTGGGGCAAGCTTGCAGCATAGCAGGGGGAGATAAGCTGCTTGTTTACTGGCCTAACCCTGGACTGGATTCTCATACTAACTGATCCTTGTCATTGTCACAGCCGAGTGTGTGCAGAGGCTCCACAGTTCAAGTGGCCTCATCACCAGTCCCAACTGGCCAGACAAGTATCCAAGTAGGAAGGAGTGTACCTGGGAGATCAGCACCATTCCTGGCCACCGCATCAAATTAGTAAGTTCTCTTTTTTATTCAGCTAACTATCCATGTCTTTCCTGGCTAAGAAGGATGAAGAATGTTTTAACTGAATCAAGTCAATTCTCCATGCTTTTCTTTCTACTTACACAAAATAAATGCTTGATTTACCAGATTAAGATGAGAACTATGTTCTACCAAGTCATGTTTAAAAGGTATTAGAAAAATGGCTATGAACCCTAGAATTTGTGTCCTAGTGTTACTGGTAATTTATTTACAGATGGGAGAATAAATGAAGGAATAAAAAATTGGAAATTAATCTGGAAAACAATAAACTAATCTTTCACCTAAAAGAATATAATATATTCTTCTGAGTATATAAGTTCTGTTTGCTTCATAGACAAAGCATGAATTCTAAAAGTAAAATTAATTTTGCTTTGTGGTTTATGGTATATTAATTTACATAATCTATAACTCTTGACATTAGAACTTTTAGATCTCCATATATCATTGTAATTGTACCAAATATTACTCTACGTAACTAATTTAAATTATAACTAAGTTACTCTCCTCGTTCATTTACTTAGAGTCTTACCTGGTCACCTAGTGATAGTAAGTATAGAGTTTATTTAATAGAGCATAGATTCTAAATGTTATAAATACCCTGGAACTTTAAAAAAGCATATGGCAACATAAATATATGCCTATATCACATATATTGAGGTAGCTCACCCAGCTTAGCTCACAATCTAGGAGGCGCTGTTTAAAGATCAGAAATAGTGAAGAAAGAGACCACTGCCCTGAAGTTCTTCACAGGGCCAGTCCAGCCAAGTGTTTATCGTAAGTCTCGCCTCTTTAGACTTTCAGGCAGAGAGTCTTTTTCTGTATTGTTTTATCTATAAAATGACCTTATTGAAATGTGGCAATGAAATGAAATCTGGGGTGGTGACAGAAGAGTCATATTGTAGATCCCTTTCCACTTGCCATGTTTGTGAGAGACCTTCCAGAACCATCACTCCTTAGTCACTCTGGTGAAGGATGTTCAGTGCTCAGCATGGCACTGCACTGCTGCACTTAGTGGCATACTCCTGTCCAAGGTGCTGATTGGAGGGCTGCCTCTTTGAACCCACATGTGCTCAATAGCCATTCAGCTAGTGAGGTTGGGAATCTGGCTTTTTATAATCACATTTACTTATAGAAATTAAATGTTTTTTTTTATTTCTGATATTGTAACTTTTTCTTTGAACTGCCTCATTTTGTGTTCTGCATAGAATACATGCAGCTTCATTTTGAAAGATAGTTTGTTGAACATAGAGTTCTAGGTCAACTGTATTTCTATTTCCATTTCTGCACTTCTTCAATTATTTTCTACCCTGTTTTTTTTTATTCTGGACTTTTTTATTGTTTTGTTGAAGATTTTGTCTTCATTCTTGTGTACACAGTAATTCTTTCACTCCACAGTGATTGCATTCCAAATGTTCTCCTTAAAATACGGAATTTAAATATAACTTGCCTAGGTTTGCTTGCATGAATATAATAGTCTTATTTTGTGATGCATATTCTTCTACAAACTTCTCTGAGTTTCATTCTTTTCTATTGTGGCATATGTCATTAGAGTCAAATATTTCTTCACTTCACCCTTCTTACTCTGAATTGAAATGACACAATGTATATTATCCCACAGCTCTCGGATAATCTTAATCTTTTCACTTTATTGGTTTTGCATTTTAGCTTGAAAGACATTTTTTTCTTTTATTGAATCTATATAGTACAATATATACTAATTAATGTTTTCTCACTCCTAACTTCTCCCAGCTCTTCCCCATCTATCTCCAATTTAAATTCACTCCTTCATTCTCTTTCTCAATAGAAACCAAACAAGTATTTAAAAATAATAATAAAATAAATTAAGATACCCCCAAAAATACAGAACAGGAAAAAAAGAAAAGGAGCCAAAGAAAATCACAAGAAACACATATAGGAGCAGAGACACAACAAAATCTTGTAAAAACACAGAACTGAAAACTATAATATGTATGGAAAAGACCTGTATAGTATATTAAAAAAGCATTGACAAAGAATTATGAGACAAAGAACTTCCAAAAAAAATGCTACTGAATTTATTTTGGTGGTGACAGTCTAAACTAGGCTGGGCATGGGGCCTGCCCTTAAGAGTAGTCTGTATACCCAGTAAGACTCCACTGGAGAAAACTAATTTTTTTCATTTGTGAGCAGTTGTTAATTGGAGATAGTTTATGGATTATGGATGGGAGGCTGTGTTCATACTCTTTCCCAGTGCTGGAACCCATATGTCCCACACATGTACACACCATAAGTATGCATTTGTCACCTCTGCAAAGTAATAGGAACATTGGTTCTGTTTAGAAGGCCTGTTTCCTTGGTATCTTCATTCCCTCTAGCTTTTTCAATCTTTCTGCCTGCTCCTCCTCACTATTATCTGAGTCCTGAGGGAAGAGATTTGATGGAGACATGTCATTGAGTACTGAGTTTTCTTCCCAGATCTCATATTCTCTAGCTGTGGATCTCTATATTTTTTACCATCTACTGCAACAGGAAATGCCTCTGATGGTGGATGAAGACGACACTGATCTAAGAATATAGCGTGAATTATTTCTGTTGAGCTAGCTTTACATTCAATGATTATTTCTTCATTTCTTTTATATCTACTGGAAAGATGGTTAAGTACTATTTGTTTTACTATTTTTTTCTGGTTTTCATATTTAACTCATAGCTATAGCTTACATTCCTATTAGTCTATTCAGCTACCATAAAAATATCACAGACTGAATAGCTTAGATATCAAAAATTAATATAATAAATAATGTTTTATTCTCTTAAGGTAACACGGTGCTTGTAATTTGGAGGCTTATTCTCCATACAATAAAGAATCTGGCTATAGTTGAGCCAATTTTTTTCTCTTAGTGATTTCTTACCAGTTTTACGCAGATGCTAAGAATGTGGATGTGTGCCCAGTTATAACAGGCTGATTGAATAATGTCTCATGAGAGGCATAAAATCAGAAAGGTTGATTGGCTATATCAACAAAACATTTCAGGGTGAGATTGCCCATCAACATGAGCTGGTCATTAGAAGAATGAATTGACAGATAGAATTGAGCATCTAGGAACCAACTGAGGCTCTCCTGCATCCCACATACTATGTCTACTTTATTGTACTCAAGCCCTAGATTATAGCAAGATTGCTAAATTCAGTTAATTGTATGTCCCCTCTAGGTGATTGCCTGCTTTGCTTACTGCATTCCAGGATAAATAACTTCTGCCACTAACTTCTTATTCACTATATTTTCCTACACAGTACTGATTTCCAGTGAGATTCTTATCATTATAGTTGATCTTATTTTTTGTATTTTCTATTGCCTTTGGTTGCATGAGATGAACATTGCTCTCAACTCATAGTTATCCTATGAAGCAATGTCTCATCCATATTTTTATTAACCTTTCAAACAGGGTGTAATGAGATCACATTTGGAGAGATTGCCCCTTTCTCTTCTCTTATTGATCATTTTGGGAACTCCTTTCCTTTTTCCTACTTAATACTTAATATAGTACTAGTAGTATTGCTATATTATTATTATTGCTTATGTTTTCTCTTCCAAAGATAGAAAATGAAATCTAGTCTAGTGTGGGATATTTAAGCTATGTCACACAATCTCATAAGAAAGAAAAATTACATGCATTCTCATAAGTAGCATTTAGTCAATAACATATGTATAAATGTAAATAATTCTATATGTGGGTAAAATATAACATGAAGGAAAGGGAAAAGCTTAAAGGGATCCAGAAGGACTAGTTTCAGCTAATGGTCACTAGTTATGAAAAAGTATGTAAAACTAATGGCTTTTTTAGTTCTAGTTCTGACACAGAGTTTTTGTTTTGGTGGTGGATAAGTGCATTAAACAGCTTCAATACTGAAAACATAAGCTTTAAAATTTCAAGCTCCACAGCTTCTGTTCTGCATGCCTAGTCAGGATATTTTTGTAGTATGATGTTCTTATGTATTTGCAAGTTTATTTTATATGCTTATAAAATTAAAAACAGTTGCAGTAGTTGAATAAGTTGCTAACCTGCTTAGTAATTTCATAGCATCTGAGTCAGCTTCCCATGCCTTAACATAATGTTGAGGTAATAAACTTCTAAAAAGAAAAGTTTCCTGAGGTATGAGTCCATGACTAAGGAGTTGTATTATTTGGCTTTGACAGAGAAATTCATGATATGACTTCAAGATTCAAGGAATTCAGGGCATAGACATTGCTCACCTCATCATGATCAAAGAGAACATGGAAGAGGAGGGGCTGGAGGAATTGGCATCTCTCTAATGATCCCATTGAAACATTGCTTCCAGTGTCTCTGCTGCAGACCAGTATTTGTGTCTCTGGGGCAAAGTCATGACACACAGCCTTTGTACCTGGGCACTGAACAGCATGACAGCTATATGGGCATCTTGTATTTACCATTATGCCTTTACAGGTGGTCAACACCATGTGGCTTCCCCTTTCAATGATGTGTTGTCTTGATTAATCCCATGACTTATTTATTGATAGGTAACATGTCCTCTAGAAAAGTTTCTGAATAATTTGTTGCTTGTAAAAATAGTTTCCTTTTTCTTAAATAGGCCTTCAATGAATTTGAGGTTGAGCAACATCAAGAATGTGCATATGATCACTTGGAAGTGTTTGATGGAGACACAGAGAAGTCACCAATTCTTGGCCGACTATGTGGCAGCAAGATACCAGATCCCCTCATGGCTACCGGAAATCAAATGTTTATTCGGTTTATTTCTGATGCCTCTGTTCAAAGAAAAGGCTTTCAAGCCACCCATTCTACAGGTCAGAAATTATCCTTCATGCTTTTCTTCTAAGAAAATATTTTTTACGGTTAATTTTAAATTTGCATATAAATTAATGGTTTTTAACAACAACAACAACAACACACACACACACACCACTATACTTTGCTTTCTTTTATTACTATTTTGTGTTGGGTATGTAGAGGTGGCTGATGAATAGAATTACATAAAACATGGAGTTGTGAATATAACTGGTGTCCTAGCTTCATTTTTGTTACTGTGGTGCAATGCTAAGAGGGGAGAGAGAGAGAGAGAGAGAGAGAGAGAGAGAGAGAGAGAGAGAGAGAGAGAGAGAGAGAGAGAGAGAGGGAGGGGGGAGGCAGGGAGGAAGGGATGGAGGGAGGGAGAGAGAGAGGTTGATGCACAGTTCTGGTTGCAGTCCATCATTACTGAGAGGCAGGAACTTGAAGAAGTCAGTTATATTCTCACTTAAGAACAGAGAGAGTAAATACTTGCATGCTTCTTCATGGCCAGCTTCCTCTCTACAGTTACCAGTTACTCAGGCCAAGATCTCCTAACTAGAAAATGGTGCACCTACAGTGAGTTTGGCTTTCCCATATCTATTAAGACAATCAAGAAATCCCCCCACCCTGACTGACTCAGGGTCAACTAGACCTAGACAGTGCGCACTGAGACATTCTCAAAGGTGATTACACTTTCTCTCAGGTTGCCAACTAAAAGTAAACATCACAGCTGGCAAAGTCTTATTGAAATATGTTGTATGGAATATTTGAAAAAAAATACTTAGTGTTTCTCTTGATGAGTTTGCAGGAGTTAAAGATTCATGGAGTCTTAAGCAGCAAGCAATAATAAGATAATACTAAGTTGCAGTTTGATGTATTGTCAGTGTAGAATAAAAAAGCAGCAGCATCTCTAAATATTTGTATAATTAATTTTGTAACTGAATTTCACAGTCTCACTGACATGTCAATTTAACACATAGGAAGTTTGATATTAAAAATCTTTATTACATCTACTAAGTTGTTTTTTTGTTTTTTTTTTTTTTAGCTAGCTTGTGCCTTAGTACATATTTTTTGTTGAGGAATTTAGGATTTACTTCTTTGTTCAACGAATTGTCATTTTCTTTCAACTTGTATTTGGTATGCAATTTGATTCTTTTCCCTAATCCTGAGTTTTAACTGTTTAGGGAAAACAGTTACTTTAGAAAAGTATAAATATATAAAAATTAAAATGAATAAAATGAATTATTTGTACCCTAGGGTGAGTTTAAATACATGATCTTTCAAATAATCTGAGGAATGTTACCTTTTTCCTTTCAGAGTTTAAGAAAAAAAAAAAAAAAAATTATAGCTATTTGTAGAGTAATTGAGCTTATACTGACACCTTGTGGCCATTCTCAGGACTGAAGGATTGAGACTGTATAGAGCAATGTAAGAGTAATGCACATTCATTCACAAAATAATTTTAACGCACTATTTGTCATGTTTTGGTAATTGTTTTGATTTTCTTTAATTTTTCTTTATCAATGTATTGTGTTAGCTACTTCACTGGACAATATTTTTATTCTGTGTTTTTATTTTACTGCATAATTGATTTATACTTTAGTGTGTAAGAAAGAAATTTTTTAAATTGGTTATATGCTATGCACTATTAAGTGTTCAATTCTTAATATACTATTTAATCATTCCTTACACAGTTATAATACTATGAAAAATCAGACTATAGACATTTCCTATTGGTTTTCTATACATTTGCTATTTTAGATATATTTACACACACACACACACATACACACACCACACGTCAGTGTCTGTGTGTCTTGAGGTTATTGACAGCTATAAGACCCTCTGACATCCTAGTGTAGTTTGTGACTTTTACGCTTGTCCTTTATTTACTTATTGTTTATCATATACGCAGTTTACATCAAAAATCCTAAACTCTGTGAGAGCAACAGTATCATCTCCATTGTGCAGAAGAAACCAAATTTGTGGCTGATTAATTAATTTACAAAAGTTTGCAACACATTGTCTAATCATAGCTATACTCCCAGTTTGGCCATCTACAAAGCTAGTATATTTTTCTATAGATCATTTAATCAATTTAAAACTCTAGAATTAAGACAGAAATAAATGCATATGGTCATTACTACCTGAAGAAACAGTTAAAACTTGAAGTCTGTGTTTAAATTACATGAATGTAATGCCAGACCTATTTCCTCTTTTCAGTTCACATCTATTCAAATATCCCAATGACTAACCTCATTCAAAACGTTAGAGTCAAAATGGGTTTTGGATATTATTCATTACGCTCTGTCAATTCAAATATGAGAAATCTGGAGCAAAAAGTTAGAAGCCAACTGAAGTCACACAGAAATCAGTGACAGTTGTCATTGGAACCTTTGCGACCCCACCTCTGATCATGTATTCTGATCAGTTTGTCTGCCATGGTGTGCACACTCGCTTCTCCTGATACGATGGCTTAGACTTTCAAATAATGAGTGATCACTGGACTTTCTGGCTAAATTTCTTCTGTTCTGCTGTGCTGTTACGCAGTAGCATATTTCATAAATTAGCCATCTGTTCCACCTGCTGCATGCATCTCCTTGAGCAGCGTCCTTTCTCTTGAATCCAGTGTTCCATAACTTTCCATCAGCATTTTGTTCTGGCATATGCTAGTACAATGTGATGTGTTAATATTCTTTAGGGAAAAACAACTCAGGGGTTTATGGGAACAGGGCAATGGAAATCCTCTGTGTTAACAGCTCACATTGTAGGTTAAATTAAAATCCAAGCCAGGATTATATCTGTTGAGTGCATCACCTGTGCAAAAGGATTTTTGTATTGCTTACCTATTTCTAGAACAAATAGAACAGATTTGTGACCTCAACTAAACAATTTAATTTGACTAAGTAAATTTATTTTTATACAACATGCTAACTTGGTTTCTAAAATAGTTTTAAAAACAGCTTATTGCAATGTTGATGTAATTTTTTTAGACAAACAAACAAAATCTGATTTTTTTCATTCAAAAGTTTTGTTGTTGTTGTTTAACATATCCACTACATTTCCCCCTCCATCCCCTCTTCTCAGTCATCCCTCAGTCATTACCCCACCCCATCCATTCCTCAGAGAGGGTGTGGACTTCCAGGGTGAATTAGTGTGATCTGGTATATCCAATTAAGATGGAACCGAGGCCTTTCCCCAATAGCAAGGCTGAGCAAAATGTTCCTCTGTAGGGAATGGGCTCTAAGAATTCAGTTCATGCACTTGGAATAAATTCTGGTCCTATTGCCAGAGGCCCAGTCAATTGCTCATGTCATTCAGCTGTCATCCACATTCAGAGAGCCTAGTTAAGGTCCATGGAGTTTCCCAGGCTGTTAGCTTGGGTTAACTGTCCCTATGGGTTTTCTCATCATGATTTTGACCTCTTTTCTCATATAGTCTCACCTCCCTCTCTTTGCCAGGACTGGGAACTTGACAAGTCCAGTGTTTATCTGTGGATCTCTGCATCTGCTTCCATCAGTTGCTAGATGAAGGTTCTATAAGACAATTAGGGTGGTCATCAATTGATTATAGGGAAATGTCAGTTTAGGTACCCTTTCCCCCTATTGCTTGCAGTCTTAATTAGGTTCTTCTTTGTGGGCATTTCCCCAGCATCAGGTTTTTCTCTAACCCCATAATGACTTCCTCTATCAAGATATCTCTTCTTTCTCTCTCCACTTTCCCTCCCCAACTCAACCATCTCATTTCCTCATGTTTCTTCCCTATCTCCCCTTACCGCTAACCCTCTATGGTATCAATTTACTCAGGATATCTTCTATATTTCCTATTTCCTCTTGCCAGGGTATCCATAGATGTCTCTCTTAGATTCCTCCTTGTTACATAGCTGCTCAGGGGTTGTGCATTGTAGACTGGTTATCCTTTACTTTACATCTAAAACCCACTTATGAGTGAGTACACACTGTGTTTATCTTTCTGGGTCTGTGTTACCTCACTCAAGGTGATTTTTTCTTGTTCCATCTATTTTTCTGCAAATTTCAAAAAGTTGTTTTTCTGCTGAGTAGTATTCCATTGTGTAAATTACCACATTTTTAAAATTTATTGTTCAGTTGAGGGGAATCTAGGTTGCTTCCAAGTTCTGCCTATTAAAAATAATGCTACTATGAACAAATTGAACAAATGTTCTTGGTGTAAAAATGTGCATCCTTTGAGCATATGCTCAAGAGTTGTATTGCTGGATCATTGGGTAGATTGATTCTTAATTTTCTGAGAAACCACCATATTAATTTTCAAAGTAGTTGTATAAGTTTATGTTCCCACTAGCAATGGAGGAGTGTTCCCCTTACTCTACTTCCTCTCCAGCATAAGCTATTATTAGTGTTTTTGATCTTAGCCATTCTGGCAGGTGTAAGATGGTATCTCAGAGTTGTTTTGATTTACATTTCCTGGTGTCTAAGGATGTTGAGCAGTTATTTAAGAGTCTTTCAGCCATTTGAATTTTTTTCTGTTGAGAATTCTCTATTTAGCTCTGTATCCCATTTTTCAATTGGGTTATTGTTATTATTATTATTATTATTATTATTATTTATCTCTAGTTTCTTGAGTTCTTCATATGTTTCAGAGATCAGGCCTTGGTCAGCTGCAGGATTGGTGAAGTTCTTTTCCCACTCTGTAGGCTGTCTTTTTTTCTTATTGACTGTGTCCTTTGCTTTGTAGAAGCTTTTCAGTTTCAGAAGGTCCAATTTATTAATTATTTCTCTCAGTGTCTATGCTACTAATGCTGTATTTAGAAAGTGGTCTATTGTACCAATGTATTTAGGACTATTTCCCACATTTTTCTATCAGATTCAGTATAATTGGGTTTATATTGAGGTTTTGATCCACTTGGACTTGAGTTTAGTGCAGGATGATAGACATGAATCTATTTGCATTTTTCTACAAGCCACCATCCAGTTATGAAAGCCCCATTTGTTGAAAATGCTTTCTTCCTTTCATTGTATATTTTTCATATCTTTCAAAAGTCAGGTATTCATAGGTGTGTGGATTAATGTCAGGGTCTTCAATTTGATTCCATTGATCCATGTGTCTGTTTTTATACCAGTGCTGAGCTGTTTTCATTGCTGTAGCTTTATTGTAGAGCTTGAAGTCTTCTGGAGAAAGAGTGATATCTCCAGAAGTTCTTTTATTGAACAGGAGTCTTTTGGTGATCCTGTTTTTTGCTTTTTTGTTTTTGATTTTTTTAAAATAAAATCATGCTATGCATTTAGATGTAGACTTTATTGGGAAGGTAACTTTATCTTTGACACTTGATTCAAGTTCAGGTTTGATTTGTTTTAATCAGGTAATTGAAGGTAACAAAATTGCTGAAAAATGTTTCTTCTATCAGATGCTGTGTCTCTCAAAGAGAGAAAAAAAGGAAGAAGGAAGAAAATAAAGAAATAAGAAAGAGAATTAATTTAGATAATGGTTTTGCTATTTTTCATGATTTTTCTCTAGCATCAAGTATTTTGTGGTTTGTCAGTGACATTCAAAATTTCAGCTTCCTAGAGAAAGTTATTTCCATAAAGAGCAACTGAATTAGACTATACCACTAAAAGCATTATAGGTCAAATTACAGGATGTCTTCTGGAATTTAATACTCACCAGGAAACAAATATGTCTTCACAAATTGAAATGAAATATACTTCATAACATCTCTTCTCAAATCTTACTCAGTTCCATTTTCAATTTCTCAGAAGTACAGATAAGCGGCTACGACCTTACAAGCACTAGTAAACTATAGCTGGCATGCTGAAGACAGATTTTATATATTTGGTTTGATAAACATTTTAACTCAGCCACAAATCTGTTGACCTACAATATATTCTGCCTGCAAAATATGCTAGGGCAATGGTGGCAGAGAATTTGGGGGCATAGTCAACCAATGTCTAACTTAAGGCCCACTTCACAAGAAATAACCCTGTATTCAACACTGTAACACTGCTTGGGTAACGAAGTAATCTAAAATATCTCCTTTTATTTTTAATTTTAAATTATTTAAATTATTGATAAATTATTTTTTGACAACATTTTGACTATATGAATTGTATTTTCCAATTGTCATATACTAAGTTGGCTCGAGTGAATAACCAGGAGAAGTAAAAAAGTAAATGAATTATCTCATGATATATATTATTTTATGATATGGGGTTTCTCTCAGGGCAAATACATTTTACACCACCGATGTACACACTATCCAATATTTATTTTAAAACTATCACCCAGTGAACAAAATTTTTTATGGTTTTAATAATTTTTTTTTAAACTTTATTTATTTGCCTTGGTGTTTTGCCTGGAACTGGAACTACAGACAGTTGTTAGCTGCCATGTGGGTGCTGGGAATTGAACCCGGGTCCTCTGGAAGAGCAGACGGTGCTCTTAACCGCTGAGCCATCTCTCCAGCCCCCTTAATGATTTTTTTTATGTTTATTAGTATGAACAGAGATTTGTAGGCATTGAGGAGTGACTAAACCTGGTGAGCCAGAATGATTTCTTCCTGTAGTATTCTAGACTATTCTCTTATATTTTTGGTTGTGAGTCTAGCCTTTAACAGCTGAGCCATCTCTCCAGCCCTTGTTACTTTCAGTAAAATCAGCCATTGGCAACTTTGCTATGCTTAGGTTAATAGGCTAAGTGTCTTTTCACATTTTGTCTTGATATTTCACCCCTACCTTGACCTTCCTTCCAGGGTGGTGATGATAGAGGAGTGCCTCTGAAATAGACATTCAAAATAAGCAGCCTCCATGTCTCCTGCCCACTTCTTCCTTACCCATGCAGTCTTTGTAGTGAAGGTGCTGACAGGTTTTAAATCTAGGAAACAATATCAACCTACCAGTTACATGAAACTTAAAGAATTGGGAGTTGTTAAAAAATCAGAAACATCAACCCTACTGGTTCACATAATTCGACCTTGGAATCAATTGTATTTTAAAAATTTATTTATTTTTACTTTATGTATATAGCTGTTTGGTCTGCATGTATGTATGTGTACCATATGCATGCCTGGTGACTGTATAAGGCACAAGCGGGCATCAGATGGCCAAGAACTCGATTTATGAGACAACTTGTGAATTCTGGAAATTGCATCCAGATCCTTTGGAAGAGCAGCTAGTGCTCTTAACTACTGAGCCATTTACAAAGCCAAATCAGATGTGTTTTTCACATGATGTTTTACTGATCTTAAAACTGTAACTTGGCTCACCATGGGATTACTCTCTGAGGACTGAACAGGGGTGATGGGAAGGGAGGAGGACTGGGAGAAGAGATTGGAGGGGAAAGAGTGGTGAATATGTGAAAAAATAAAATTAAAAAATAAACATATGAAGACATAACTCCCCATTCTGATAGAAATTAATACTTTTTAAAGCTGTGGTTCTCTTTGTAGCTTTTAATAAAACACCTGAATATTTTCATGTATTCTCAGGTTAAATCAATCACTTAAGATAACTTTTAGCTATGAGTCTTGTACCATTAAATTTTATGTATGCTCAGCAATAGTGTACAAACCTTGCATTCAGTGCCCTTTATTCCATCCTTAGCTCCAGATAAAATATAAAAGTAAGGTAAATAAATAAATAATAAAAATAAAAATATTATACTAGAGTTTTTGTAGAGAGTGAGACAGAACATGGAATTGGACATACTACTTTGAAGCCTTCTCACATGTAGAAGATAATATTTCTTGGGAATTGTATAAGCTGCTTTGGGAAAAAGCCTAAGGATTGATTGACACCACACTTTCAGATACAGGATTGTTACATCAGATTCAGAAATATTAATCTAAACCATTATCAAGCAGATTTCTGGAGAGATAGCTAAATCAGTAAATGGCTTACCTCCTAAGTATGAAGTCCTGAGTCCAGATCCCCAGAAACTAGGTTAAATAGCAAGCATGGTGGTATACAGCTCTCTAATTAAATATTGGGATAGAGAGCACTTGGAATTTGCTGACCAGGTATTCTAGTTCAATTGACCAAATTGATGAGATCCAGGTTCAATGGAAAACCCTCTGTTAAGAAGATGAGGTAGAGAAAGATACCTGGTGTCTACTTCTGACTTCCACAGTGTGTGCACACATGCATCTTCACACACAAACAAAGTGAATACAAAATGAAAGCACCAAAGCACACTGTAGTTTAACCACCACAAATCCCCAAGCCCTCTACAAAATTGAAAATTCTCTTATACATTCCTGCTGCCCAGTCATTGGATTATGTATCTTATGACCAATGGTGACAGTGTTATAAATGTGTCTTCATACCCAGCATCTTAGAGAAATGTATTTTCTGCATATTTTCCTGGACTGAGCTTTAAAATTCTTAAACCTAAGGGTTGCCACAGATGCTGGGGAAACTCTCAGGTGTTGGTAATTACTTTTCCCCAAACTTTTCATATCTCATTCTCTATCACTATGCCTATAGATAAATTTGTTAGCAGGCTACTTTAGCCTCCCAATGATTCTATTTAATTATATGTTATAATAAATTGGGGCACTGACCCGAATGAATTACTAAAAAGTTTTGGGAACACCTCTTTCTTTAAATTAGACAAGATATTTTGTTCTCACACCTGATCTCTTTATTTCCTTGATGTATTTTTCATGGGTGATGATGGTAGGTACACAGGAAAAATGATTTGTATTCCTATAAAACATGAAGCTAAAATTTTCTTATGTCAAATATACCGATTGTAACTAGACAGCTTCTGTAATTGTATTTTCTTTTGCTTAGATAATATTCCTACTCAAATATTATTATACAATACAATAATTTTATAAAGTGTTCAGTGTTATATAGAAAACACACACATGATTTTTATGTTTCATTATTTTTCAAATTATTTTTATTGCTTTGGTTACTGAGTTCTAAGTCATCTCCATAAAAATTATTTGAAAATAAAATAATATTAGGTGTATCTTTCATAATTCTATTCAGCAAATTATGTGACAGATACTCTTCCAAATGATTTTTGTATATTATATTTTGAAAACTCAAAAAATTGGTGTCATTATCATATTATTTTGCCTTTGGGAAAATAAGGATGAGAGGAATGAGCTTGTTTGTCCTTAGTCTCTTAGCTTATTAGATGTTAAAGCTGAATGCATAAGTCAGACAGACTGTGTCATTCCTGCCTGTACATCTGATACTTTCTGAATCTCCAGTCACAATCACATCCCCAATACTGGATGTCAAAATATGAGTCAGGGGTTGGTTAGACACCATTTGAAACAGAGGCTGGAAGGTAGAATCTCACCAAGAGTCTTCATTTTCTTTTTCTTTTCTTGGGCAGAATGTGGTGGTAGACTGAAGGCAGAGCCCAAACTCAGAGACCTGTACTCTCATGCTCAGTTTGGTGACAATAACTACCCAGGACAAGTTGATTGTGAATGGTTGTTAGTGTCAGAACGAGGTACTCGACTTGAATTGTCCTTCCAGATGTTTGAAGTGGAAGAGGAAGCTGATTGTGGCTATGATTATGTTGAAATATTTGATGGTCTCAACTCAAAAGCTGTGGGTCTTGGTAGATTCTGTGGATCTGGGGTAAGTACATCAGCAACAGGATTTCTTAGTCAATTAATGAGAACTCCTATTAATTAGTGGTATGGATTTATATTATTTACAATTGGGAAAGATTCATGAAAAAATTTTCATGCTGTATCAATGGCTTGACAAACATAAACATGACTATTTTATCTTCCTGTTTTTCCTTTTCTAGTAAGTCTACCTTATAATTCACTTGAGTAGATAAACTTGGTTGTTCTAGGTTTTTTTTTGCCACTTTTCACATTCTAACTTTTCATTGTGCAGTAAATGTTTAAATGCTATATAATCTAAAAACAACATATCTAAACAGACAGTCTTGCTAATGTCATTTCTTCCTAAGTTAAAGTATATGAGGAAAGGAAAGTAAATTCCCGCTGCTTCAGTTTCCATTCCCTCTGGTCTGAACACCAGAACCAGCTATTCATGTGGCCCAGTCATGCCAAACGCAGCTCCATGCTACACATGCTCAGGTGGAGTTCCGAGACAGATAGTGGAGAAGCTACATGAAAAACAAGAATGACAAACACTTCTGGTTTTCTTTATTCTCCGCCGGGGCTCACTGCATTAGAATCAAAGCTATTCTGAATCTGTATTTTGTGTGAGATAAAAACAGCCCCAAGTTTCTGAGAGTCAACACTTATTTATGAATTTAATGATAACAATATCAAACTTCTACCCAAGTAAAATTTGAAACAAAAGAGATTCTTAGAATGTTTTTGATTTTTCAAAGAGGGATAAAAGAAAGATTTAGACTCTGCAAATGGCTCAGTTCAGAATAACCACTGAAGAAATGAATATCTCTTTGTTGTTTTGTAACTTCCTTTGTTTACATAAAAAACTAATTGATAAAAGTTTTGAAAAAAATAAAAGACCAACTCTCATTGAGAACTCTGAAATTTAGAATTGAACTGAAATATCTTCTATGAGATCTTCAGTATTAGATTGCTTCCTTAAATCACATGTTTTCTCATCTATGTGAAAAGAAATCCAACAGAACTGCCCCCCATGGGTTGTTGGGGGAATTGAATTATAGGAGCATATATAAGAAATTGATGAAAGAGTGGCTTCGTCTACTGCTCATTTGATTACTGTTTCATTTGCTTTCTCTTTCAGCCACCAGAAGAAATCTATTCAATTGGAGATGCAGTTTTAATTCATTTCCACACTGATGATACTATCAACAAGAAAGGATTTTATATAAGATACAAAAGTGTAAGGTACCCAGAGACTATGCATATTGAGAACTAATGCAGGCCCTCTCACAGAACAGAAAGGAATGTGCATATGGAAAGAAGACATTTTTAAAATTGACAATATTAGTAAAAATGTTTTATATAATGTGTTTGAATGAAAGAGAACTGCAAGACTTGAGTTACCTCTGAAATAAAATCGAACGTTCCAGAAAACCTAATTGGCATTGAAAGGATGTTTGATAGTCATGCATGATGATTAATAAAGGTGGTGGAAGGCTATCACATGCTTCATGGAAGATTAACAGCTTGAAATTTAAGCCTCATACTTTGGACAGTTTACTTCAGAGGCTATGATTCTCTGGAGTGATTTCTCGACTACTTTTTCAAGATCTGGGGACGTACAATGATCATATAGGTCATAACTTGGAAACCTACTGCTTGGGTCTTAGAATGTTTGATAGACTTTGTAGGTTAGACCCAGTGTAAACCAAATTTATGTAAGCTGATGTGGAACAGTGGTCTTTGGAAGATGGTTTGCCCTTTAGATGTAGGTGTGTGTGTGTGTGTGTGTGTGTGTGTGTGTACAAGTGTGTGCATGTGTGCACATGCTAATGTTTGGAAACTGGAATATTTTATCTTCATTATTTTCAAATGCAGGCCAGCTTAACCTCTTCACACAAATGATTTTGTGACCACTTCATTGAATCTGTATCTTGAGAAGTTTGAAATATTTGTAATGTATGTAATGCAGTTAATCTCTTGATATCATATTTAATTGCTGGATAATATCCAGTTCTCTAGTAAATCCATTTCTCTTTGGGGAAGTGCTGAAGAGTCAAAGCAAATCCAAGAAGCTCATCATGTCTTATGGAACTTTAGGTAAAGCTCTCACGCACGAGGTGTGTGTAGCTGTCTTCCAAACGACTACCTGGATGGTTCTTACTCCAGTTACTACTACTGCTGCTATGATCTTTCTTTTAGTGTTAAAGTGTTGATGTATTATTGTTATGGTTATTGTTATTGATGTTGTTACTGTATTTAAAAAATGAGCAGAAGTGGAAGTGGAGTTTGGGAGATATAAAATCTCTCTCCTTTTTTGTTCTCTTCTTCAGATTCAGTTTTAAAAAATACAATATTGGGTGGCAAATGATTTGTTTCTGAAATATTTCCTATGGTGCTATTTCATAAACATTAAAACAGCAACAACAACAAGTTTCTGACCCTTGAGCCAAATGCCTCTATACTATGAATGCCTCTCTGTATGAGCATGGCAAAGACTTGATAAATATATCAAGAGTGTATCATGGCAAGGATGAAACTTGTCCTATGTAACAACTACTTCCAATGCCTTAGAATTATTGCACATAATCAAACAAATTTGCTTATAAAGACATGCCTCTTGAAATATTGGCCATCATAGCATATGTTAATTAGCAACTCCAACAAGAAAATCCATTTCCATAACAGAGACATTGGATGCATACAAATACATTTACATGTATACATCCCAACTGGCTCTTGTTGTAGAAATGTAATTTTAGGATGGATTTTTGCTAGCCCTATGTTTTTAATATTAATATATGTATATGTGAGACTTTGAGTGAGTGTGTCTGATAGAAGCTGAAGTGCTACAGATGGTTGAAAAGTGTAATTCTGTGTGCCAAGTTGTGCTGGAACCATGTACATGAAGTAGCACCCTACTAAAGTTTTGTGGACATATAATAAGAGTTCTAATTATCATCAATTTCATCATAGAAAGGCTCTTTCCCTTAAACAATCTATTTTGAATCTTTTTTATGTTTTATGTGAGTTGCTGTGCAAAGGAGCACTTTTTCTTAGTTGTCCACAAACATTCATTCTCTGGAAATTAAAAGGTGGGGAAGTTATATTTCTTTATATTTACAAAATTAAACTCTACATCTAGATATAACAATTTATTCCTTTTCTCAGTTTTCTCGAACAATCTTGCTCTACTTAGGACTTGCAAAGTATAAATACAGTTTTTGAACCAATGTTTGGATCTCATTGAATATTGCCTTCAAAATATGTGTTACCTATAATGCAGATGAGCCACTCGGTATAAATGATCTTTTTCTAGTAACTTCTTCCATATTTTATCACTGTTTCTCAGCTAGCCAAGATATGCCAACAGTGGGAAAGAAAAAAGAAAAAAAGTGCTCACCCCGGAAGTGTTTTGCACTGCTCACAGCCTGTGTAGGTGTGAACTAGCCCCGAAGCTCCATGCATGCTACTCTTCAGTGACTGTTGAAATAGATAAAGTGTGGAAAATGAGACCTAGTAATATGTGACTTCCCTGAGTAACAGATGAAGCTAGATTTAGAAATTCAGCCAGTGTGCTATCATAAATCTGTCCTTATTACACAACATGTAGTAGATTTAATTCTGATACACATAAACTGTAGAATTTTTAAATTGTGAAGCATTTCCACAGAAAGCATATTTCAAGTATGAGTTAGATAGTTATTAGTTAGTGGTAATGTTTTCCTCTCAGCAACAGCATAAAGATTAGAATGTCAACTGCACATAGATATCTTTATGTGCCAAAACAAATACTACTAAAAGTTAAAACAACCCTATACTTTCGCATTAGTAAGCTTTTTATTAAAAAATACATTAAATTATTTTAAGTGTCATGGTGAAGAAAATGTAGCTATTTTCAGAAATAGCCCAGAAACTCCAATTGCTACCCACAGTGAACTAAGCTTGAGATAACTAAGAAATTTTAAATGGTCTGTTGTCATTATTTAGACTGTTGACATAGATATTAATTTTTATTGTATCTTATCACAGAAATTAGACAGTACCACATATTATTTTTAAAGTAATTCAACATTTGCCTTAAATGTGTTTAAAAGAAAATAGAGATACCATTATTGTTGTTTTTGCTTATAAGTATTATTGTCCTAGACATTTTATTAAATTAATTTTGTAAATTATTTTATGCCTCGACAGTATGTTGGTTGTGCTTTATATTTACCACTGTCCTGAATAGCTTATAATTGTCATTGTACACAGAAGAAAACTACCTTCTTAACAATTATTTTATTAGTTTATTACAAAGAGAAATGCAATCCTGTCTTTAAATAATTGCACCAAACAGCGTTTTAAAAAAAATTAATGAGGTCCAATCAAATCAGTCAGCAGGAAGCAATGCTGGAAGCCCAAACTGAGAATGTAAGTTGGCTTCTGAGGACAACATGGAAGAAGGACAGAAATGAGTGCTGCAAGTTACTTCTGACTGTTGCACACACACACTTCAGCATGGGTGTCCCCATATGTGCACACATGCATGCCCAACTGTGCACACACAGAGGTGTACACACATGTACGCACGCACACATACACACACATGCACACACACACACGCACACACAAATATTCACAAAACTTTAGAAGGAATAAATAGAGGAGAGCCAGGAATTTTGTATTCATACCTCTATGGCTGACTTTGTGCTATCCTGTACTGTTTTTTAAAGCAGCACGGAGTCACATTCAAATTTTATTTATGTTTTCTGTTTGAATGAGTGTTTTCACTGTGGTATATTTTACAGTAAGCCTCAAATGTCAATTTCTCTGCTAAATAGTAATATCAATAGTATCTAATAATTTGATTCTTTTGATGTTGAAATTTACTTTTCAAAGCTCTATTGTTTTATTTTTTATTTATAAGAATTACATCTATGTATATTACATTAAAATAATTTTTACCCAAAGCAAATATAAAAAAATTGCAAGCTTTCATGATATGACTTGAATTTTTGAAAACTTTTGATTCTGCTTTTAAAAGGGCATGGAAAAAGGAAAATAAGAAAATGTATTTCCTCAATATTTATAAATTAAATTGTGAAAATGCCTTCTCTTTTACCGCAACAAATATGTAACATAAATTTATCACAAAGACAAGAGCTCTGCTAATGTATTATTGAAACTTCTTAACATTTCAAGGCAGGGTAAATGGTTCCCAAAGACACAAACCTTGGTCCTTGATTATCATTAATATATAATTTAGAAACACTGTCATCAGCATAAGAACAAGCGATAGGAACTTTGCTCTGTGAAACATCATATTTTCCAAGAGTTTGCTTTAATCAGCTGTTTTCACTACCCACATTCAATCATTTGTCATTTACCTCCAGTATAGTATCCTGAATTCATGATAATCCTTCCCCAGCCATAATATCATTGTTCAGGGGGCTAATGCCGGAAATTCAAAGCAAACTCATGGTCCTCAGGATAATTTACTAAATATAACTCTTCTTCCTTCAATAATTTAAATATAAATGAACAGAGCAGAATATGTCATGATATATACCCTTAAGACATTTGTGGAAGTATGCTTGAACTGAAATAATCTGGACATAAAAACACCAGCCCTAAAGATATCAATACACAAAATGAATCATGTAGCTAATTAGTCCTCACAGTGGGCTTTGTGACTGTAGGGTACAGTGAGAAATAAGTGATGGAATTATTTGTGGTATGTGTCATTTTAATACAAATACAAGCTGTGACTTTTCCAGTTTTCTGACACCATCATGCACTGTCTGCTTGTAATATTTATATAGCTGGAAGGTTCATTTACTTTAGTGTTACAAGGCTTTAGTCTACATAAATCTTAAAGAAAAATAACAACTAATCATATCAAACTAACATTCACTAATTTAAAGACACATTCCTCCTTCTGTATGTTTTGTAAATCATATTTGAAAAGCCATTTTGTGGTGCTTTGGTTGAATAATACTAAAGGATAATTACATTAGTCATTAGTTCCATAACTAATCTAAGAATGGATCGATCCAAAGAGTTACTACAATTGTTTTGGCTGAGCAACTGTAAAAAATTAAAGAAAATTTTCAATAAAAATGAAAGTGAACATATATTTCTTTACACTATGTTAGAATTTCTTCTTAACAAGATCAAGAGCCAGCACTAATAAAATAAGTCCCAGCACTTAAAGGGTTTATTCCAATAAATTTCTTGAAGTTTATCTAAGTAGCATGATTTCTTAGAAACAAGTAAAGTGAAAGAATCATAGATAATAAATTTCACACTTGTAATATATGTATATATTATATATGTGTATATTTATATATACTTTTGTACTGTTTATTTATTAGCTATTGAAATTTTCTGAGATTATTTTTAAGTCGCATCATTTCCCAAACAAAATCCATATATATATATATATATCACATACATATATATCACATTTTGCTCATTCATTACTAATTTATTTATTTAGTCAACAAATATTTATTTATTGCTTGCTACTTGTTACTGTGCTAAGTACTAAACAAACTGCTTTCACTTAAGGTAAAATAAGTCACAATTTTTTTGACAAAATTTAAATTTTAATTAGAGAGAAATGCATTTGTTAAAAAAATAATCTCCCAAAATGAAAATTATATAAAAATAAAACATATATGTTCCTTACTATTGTTTTGGTGACAATTCAAAATTATAATAGTTCCTGTTTTGAGACCAACATTAACACATGCTTTCCTTAGCTATATTTTACAACAAAGCATTTAAACAAATTCAATTGCTTTATAAAATTAACTATTTTCACTTCAATCCTTGTACTTTCAGTCATATAAATTATTTGTTCTGGAGTTGGAAAATAAGCAATCTTTGTAAATATAAATCAAAGTAATGGTGTATGGACTGTTGCCCCTGTAACACATGCACTTAGGTGGGTTTGGGAGATTGTGAGTTCAATAGTAGCCTGGGATAAATAGGCTATATGTGGCCTGTCTCAGAAATAAATAGAAAAAGCACCATCTAAAACCAGCATCATTGATTTATACATTGAAGATTTCATTAGGACACACATTGAAACACTTGAAACTCATGGTCATAGTCAATTATCTTTTAATGTGTCAAAACAAAGCTTTTCAATCGTGGTCTGTCATTCCTATAAAATTTAAACTTTATGAAGTACTTTGGAGAGATGAACATCATGGAAGCACAGAAACTCCTCCACAGTGCACAGAAATGAAACCATGTTGGGCAGTGCATAGGACTTGAGGGCATATTTTCTTACTCATTGACAATCCCACCCCTCAGTGTGGCAACATTCCTGTACACTTGCCTGGTGTTGACGAAACCAACTCAACCGTCTTCTTGGTGCTGTGAAGAAGCCACAGACACCACAGAACCAGAAAAACCTTTCTTCAGAAGGATCCTCTAGGCCTCTGCATTCATGCAGCCATTCTCATAGCAAAGGGCTAATTTTATTTCCACAGTAGGTAGAAAAAAGAATATTAGAAGAAAACAAACAACTGGCATGCATATATTATGTAAAAGTCTATGTGTGTATTATGTAACTCATTATATGGCCTTTAACTTTTATAACTTTTAATACAGAATTAAATATTGACTATAATTACAAATGAAAACATGGATATGTCATATAATCTTCAAACCTAAAATTCCAGGCAGGAAGCTTCATTTGTTTCCTCCTGTTTCCCACCTATTTTGTTTAGTTTTATGACTAACTTAGCACAAACTGGAGTTGTCTGAGAAGAGGAAACCTCTACTGAAATGTTGTCCTGTAGTCAAGTAAGTAGAGACTTTTTGACTGTTGATCGATGTGGAAAGACTCAGCCCATTGGAATCAATGCCATCTTTGAACAGCTGGTCTGGTGCTAGGTAGGCAAGCAGATCAAGCAAGCCAGAGGGACCAAGTCAGTAAGCTTCATTTCTTCCTGTCTTTGATTCAGTTCCTACCTTGAATTCATTCCTTGGCTTCTTTTAACTACAACTCTAAGCTGCTTTAAACTTTTGGTCATGGTGTTTATCACAATAGTTGAAACTGAAGTAAGACATTACCTTCAGCTTTTCTACATGCAGTACTGGATATTATTACAAAAAAAAAAAAAGCCTTGCTGGATTTTTAAACAAGGCAGTGCATGTGATAAGTATCTGTTTATGCTTGCAGTTCACATTCTGTGCACTAGATTTGTGAGATAAACATCATTATACTTTTATAGTGTCCTGAAATATAAAGTAGGCTTAGGTTCTTAAGATCTCAAGGTGTTTGTGTGTTTGTGATGAAGAAAGTCTATCTAAAGAGGAATAAATCTACAGTATACATATTGAATTTAAAAGCTGGGTATGGAATAGGAGGAGGATCTAGGTGGAGACAGGGAGTGACTATGATCAGAAAACAATGTATGAAATTCTCAAAGAATTAATCCAAATATTAAGCCCAATTTAAAAACAATAATATGTGTAAAGTTTTGATATTATAACTGTTGAAGTAAATATAAATGATCAAATTTTAAACTAAAAAAGCCATTTATTTTCACATTAACTAACTGGGTTTTGTATTTTGATATAAAATTTGACTAAAAAGTTTCAGTGTTTAAGTTATGATGCAGTAGCTTTCTGAAAATTTGATAGATTCCATCCCCAAAATCAAAGTAAAATGGCATCTTAAAAATTGAAAATAGTTGTATCTTTAAAGCTCCTGAAACATCTATAGAAAAGGAACCTGTCAAAGATGACCCCAGAGTGCCTTTTCCTTTTCAAATATGAACTTGATCTTTTCAGAACAGTCAGAGAAACTATGGGAAAATTTCCTGGCTCAGCTCTTCCAAACTTCACTGGAGATTCATGTGCCAAATCAGTAACTTATTTAAACACTTAGTTATATAGTGATTAACTGTAGGGAAATTGGAAAATGTGAAGCAAATCATTTTTTGAGTAAACTGAAGCCATAAATATGTACTACAGGAAAAAAAAAGACAATGATACTAACAAAATAAGAATAAATAATAGAAAACCCATTTAACTGCTGTGGAAGATGCCTGGCAATGACCACACTCAGCAGCTCTGCTCTGATGGTGTCAGCAAACTATGCATCAAAAGAGATGAAAATTCAGAAGTTCAGCTCTATTTTAATTGTTGCAAGTTACAGCTTAAAAACAAAAATAAATAAAGAGTTGTGCTACCTTCCAAGAAATAGCAATCTTAAAGATCACTCTTTTCCCATGTGTATTTTTCTGCTCCACTGACTTTTAATGAGATCAAGATGATACTGGATAAGACATGAGCAAAGCATCCAAGACAGCAGGAATTATGAAGCATTTCCTTAGCTGTTGACAATAGAGAACATCGATAAGGGACGTTTTATGCTAAACGAATGATAGATCCATTTATTTATTTGTTTTTTAACTTTTATTCTTCTCTCATACATTACATCCTGACCTCAGTTTCCCCTCCATCTACTCTGCCCAGGAGCCCCCCGTCCCCCATCTTCCCTCTTCCTCAGATCAACTCTTCCTCCAATACCCTTAAAACTAACAAACTAAAAACAGGCTGCCCAGGAACCAGAGATGTATCTGTTGAACATGTGCAAACAAGATAAAATAAGACTGGGCACAAACCCTCATATCAAAGCTGGATAAAGCAGCTCAGTAGGAGGAAAAGGATCCCAACTGTGAGCAAGAGCCAGAGACATCCTCATTATCATTTTTTTTTGTGGAGGGTTTCATAAGAATACCAAGCTGATTCGGATC